>JARSSU010007254.1:0-24027 GCA_029619165.1 Eurosta solidaginis | reverse complement strand
ATACGGATCTTAGAGCCACAATAGAGATAGAGGGTGGCGCATCGATGCAGAAATGATAGATCGTACGAAGCAGGGAATGATGAAAAATCGTTGCCCTTTTGAAACTTAAACTGCTTAAGTGTTCGAATCAACTTTAATGCAGGCAACACGGTCCAGAGATCAGGATCAATCAAATAGGAAGAACATGGATTGGCGAAGCATGGATTACGATAGGCGTTCCAGTAGGGCACTGCCTACTGTCGACACAAGCTTATTAACCCAATAATCAAAAGACCATTTTATGGATTCGAACTTGTCGATGGAGAGCAGCAAAAGACTGGCTTGTGGAAGTATATAATCTTCCCAATTTGCTTTTTTGAAATAAATGAAAATCCGCCGTTTAGAGGTGATTAAATTTGTTGCTCGGTATATTGAGTGGAGTATGGGCAGGTGATCAGATTCTGAGGTAATCATCGGCTGCCTTTCAAAGCAGTTATAAGTCGGTCAATTGACTCGTTGGCTTTGGGACCTTTTATTTATTTGAATTTATAGCTATTTTGAAATGACCATTTCGAGAAAAGGGACCAAAGGAATCCTCACAGGCGAGGCTTCTAATCTAAACAGCAAGCAGCTACACTTGTGTATGTACATGTTCACATTAAAGCAAGTAGCCAGAAGCAAAGAGATTATTTCACATACTCGTACATATATGTGGCCGGCAACTAAGAGCAGAAGTTGTTACTCACACATAAAAACGCATATGACTAGAAGAAAAACGTAAACTACATATATACATATATATAGCTAAATAACCAGGCATGAGATACAACTCTTTAGAAAGCCTGGTTGTGAAACGTCTAGACCTTTGGAGAAATATGCGAACGAGGCAACACAGAGTATAAAAACAGCGCACGCTGAGCATAATAATCAGTTTGATTTTAAACACGCTATTAGTGAAGTACATACTACTCCCAAAGTAGGTTAAATAAAGACCATTTTGCAATACTGAACATTGGAGTTATTTAATCCACAGTTCAGCGATTCGAACGATAGCAGAAGGTTCATAGTAATCAGAATTCCCAAAATTCGTTACAATATTTTCGAATCTTCGCCACTGACCTTATGTTCAGTCCCTTCTGAACTATGTACTAAGGTTTGAGCATTTGTCGCTTAAATACTTAAAGTAGTTTATGACTACTACTCGATTATCAGACCAAACTTGATGTGAAATGAGCATGGTGTTTGGTTGTAGGAGTGCTAAAGCGAAAGCAACACTGGAATGCATAGTCAGTAAGCAAACTGAACTTCTCTGCTGAATGTTGCTAAAAAAAGAAAGCCCATTAATGTATTAAACTCCACCAAAGGCTTGTATGCCTGAATATTGCTGTGCTGGTGCAGAAAGGAGCATCCAGGGCTCGTTTGTCCAGAAAAGATTTTCCCAACATTATCGCATTTTGCACAAAGCTCTCAATGCTTTCGTGAGAGATCTGAAACACCATGTAGCTCGTTTAAGATGGGTATCTTTAATTGGAATGCTGAATAAAAGTTCGCTTTAGGGGTTTAAATGGTATTGACAAAAAAGCCCCACCATGTCTCTAGTGAAGTATTTTGGCGAACGCCGAACGACGACTATAATTCTGAAAATCTGTTGTTATCGGATAGATATCAATACCTTCCTTATAACTCATCCAACAATCGTTGTATTGACGCTTGCCTTTACGGCTTTTTCAGAACTCATTTAATGAGTAAAACTTTGTACTTCTTCTGGTACTATTAGTATGCGCCAATCAACCATCTCATATCGTGGAAGCCGAATTCGATAATCCCAAATACTGGGGCCCTCCCGAAACTAGATGCATTATCTTACATAAATATGTTTGCAGAAACTGGGTCATAACGGGTTTTCAACATTTCGAACATTTATTTTCAAATTCGAGAAGTCTGGGGCTCTATCGAAACTAATTTCAATTTGTACCACGTTTACTAAGATCACAGTTACTCTAGCTTCGAAAATCAAAGTTCGGGCGGCTCATATGTGGACACATATGTACATATGTGTTTCTCTTCACATCATTGTGGATAAGAGAAGTCTGATAACTTCGGTATAGACGTCAAAATTACAAATAGAATGGGTCACCTGATTTTTTATTGGCTATCGCTGTTTCATTCTGTATCTCTTTCTATCATCTGCTGAAGATATCTGGCTCTATGCGCCGCCATATTAAACATCCTGTCAAAACGCTGCCAAAACCCTAAAAAGTAGCCATATTGAACATCCTGTGAGGCAGTTGACGGATAAGATATCACACTTGTTTTATCCAAAATGCTTCACATTTCCAACTAATTTTCATTTCATTTAAAAATTAATAAACTTTCATAAAATGTTTTTCACCTCTTTACACTGCGCATCATAAATTGAAAATCAAATAAATCACTAATATGCGCCTACTGTGGTACAGGCAATTTAAAAATGTAGATTCACCCAAAACGAAACTGCATCTGAATGATAACCGCTACCGGACTCACATTCGCTGGTTATGCTCATGTGGGAGCTGTGGGTTGACGCATAAATCTGTGCAAAGAAATGAATTCACAGTCAATTGAAGTGAATAATGGTGATGCGTGTATTGGTAATTATTACGCGTGATTGCATTACTCAACAGAAAAAGTAAATTTTTATAAATGATTGAGCCGATGCCACAACACAACTCCCAACCCAAATTAATTGAGCGGAGTAGAATAAAGGCAGAACCCAATTGCGGCCTATTGACTAACCAGTAAGCATTTTAACTACAGAATTATTCACCTTATTAAACTCAACTTAAGATCGCGGGTTCGAATGGAGCTCAAGGCCTAACAATAATTTTTTATCATTATTATTGTTATGATAAATTTTTTCTTAATTGAAAAAATTTTTAAATTAGAATAGAAGAAAGAAAAAATTTTAGACAACTGCCAAAGCTCGTTGTATAGATCCATTTCGGGAACTGCTAAATTCCTTCATCGGCAACGTTTAGGCGCCGCTGCTATAACCATTCAGCCATCACAGCGGGCCTTGAGCTCGATTCGAACCCGCGATCTTAAAATCAGTAGGCCGATATAACAACAAAAATTGTTAATACATCCCAGAGCACGGGGAAAAAAGTGTCAATAAATTATGACACTATGGCGGCATTGCCAACAAACAAGTCCAATTTTCACAGCCATTCTGCAACAGATGTCGCAGTGTTGTGAATATCAATTGGCACGAAACAGAATAGAAGTAGGATTAATGAAGACAAACAAAAAACCGCTGTGATGGCTGAATGGTTATAGCAGCGGCGCCTAAACGTTGCCGATGAAGGAATTTAGCAGTTCCCGAAATGGATCTATACAACGAGCTTTGGCAGTTGTCTAAAATTTTTTCTTTCTTCTATTCTAATTTAAAAATTTTTTCAATTAAGAAAAAATTTATCATAACAATAATAATGATAAAAAATTATTGTTAGGCCTTGAGCTCGATTCGAACCCGCGATCTTAAAATCAGTAGGCCGATATAACAACAAAAATTGTTAATACATCCCAGAGCACGGGGAAAAAAGTGTCAATAAATTATGACACTATGGCGGCATTGCCAACAAACAAGTCCAATTTTCACAGCCATTCTGCAACAGATGTCGCAGTGTTGTGAATATCAATTGGCACGAAACAGAATAGAAGTAGGATTAATGAAGACAAACAAAAAACCGCTGTGATGGCTGAATGGTTATAGCAGCGGCGCCTAAACGTTGCCGATGAAGGAATTTAGCAGTTCCCGAAATGGATCTATACAACGAGCTTTGGCAGTTGTCTAAAATTTTTTCTTTCTTCTATTCTAATTTAAAAATTTTTTCAATTAAGAAAAAATTTATCATAACAATAATAATGATAAAAAATTATTGTTAGGCCTTGAGCTCGATTCGAACCCGCGATCTTAAAATCAGTAGGCCGATATAACAACAAAAATTGTTAATACATCCCAGAGCACGGGGAAAAAAGTGTCAATAAATTATGACACTATGGCGGCATTGCCAACAAACAAGTCCAATTTTCACAGCCATTCTGCAACAGATGTCGCAGTGTTGTGAATATCAATTGGCACGAAACAGAATAGAAGTAGGATTAATGAAGACAAACAAAAAACCGCTGTGATGGCTGAATGGTTATAGCAGCGGCGCCTAAACGTTGCCGATGAAGGAATTTAGCAGTTCCCGAAATGGATCTATACAACGAGCTTTGGCAGTTGTCTAAAATTTTTTCTTTCTTCTATTCTAATTTAAAAATTTTTTCAATTAAGAAAAAATTTATCATAACAATAATAATGATAAAAAATTATTGTTAGGCCTTGAGCTCGATTCGAACCCGCGATCTTAAAATCAGTAGGCCGATATAACAACAAAAATTGTTAATACATCCCAGAGCACGGGGAAAAAAGTGTCAATAAATTATGACACTATGGCGGCATTGCCAACAAACAAGTCCAATTTTCACAGCCATTCTGCAACAGATGTCGCAGTGTTGTGAATATCAATTGGCACGAAACAGAATAGAAGTAGGATTAATGAAGACAAACAAAAAACCGCTGTGATGGCTGAATGGTTATAGCAGCGGCGCCTAAACGTTGCCGATGAAGGAATTTAGCAGTTCCCGAAATGGATCTATACAACGAGCTTTGGCAGTTGTCTAAAATTTTTTCTTTCTTCTATTCTAATTTAAAAATTTTTTCAATTAAGAAAAAATTTATCATAACAATAATAATGATAAAAAATTATTGTTAGGCCTTGAGCTCGATTCGAACCCGCGATCTTAAAATCAGTAGGCCGATATAACAACAAAAATTGTTAAACTCAACTTAAGATAAGACCCACAAAATTCAATAAATTCATGATCGAGTTCACTGAGCGATTTCGGTTGTTCTGAGAGAATTCTTATCCACATCAACCAACCAACCTCAATTCGTTTGTCTTATGATGGCTGATAAACAGATTTATCTTCAAAGCTATATCGCATTGGACATATAGGCGGTGTTAAGGCCATGTATAGTTCAAAACAAGCCCTCCAGAGTCTTACAACACGATAAGAAGGAAATAAACCATTTTAAAGCCCGCTGAAAGAAAAAAGTTAGTAAAATCAACCGAATTACGGGTCAATTCAACCAATGTTTCTTTCATATTCTATCTATATAATATTAAATAGATGTTGACTCAAAAAAGAAAAATATTTGCGAGGCGACCCAGCTCAGACATTTTTATTTTTCCAATTGAAGAAACTTTTTACCAAAGCATTTGATGTTTCTTTTTCCGGGCCTGGAACGCAGGATTTTCGGCGTGATAAACGAAGAACGCTACCTACCATCGCACTACGTTGGCCACCTGTTCTATTAACAATATTAATGGCACCCTAACAACACCAATGAAAACTCTTAAAATAACAGCTTTCCGTCAACATTGGAATAACAGTAGCTGTTGATATTACAGAGATTTCTGTGGCACTATAGTCATAAGGACCAAGAAGTAGTCACCCAAAGCATAAATTTATCTTTCAAATTAGCTGATGCAGTTGCATAATGACAGTTTTTAACTGTTGAAATGACCCATGAAATTAGTTCTTTTAACAGTAAAATCAGTTAGATAGATAGAGAATCTGTCATTTTTGCAGCATATTGTTAACTTGAGAAAATCTTTTTCTAATTTGAGCCTACATTTTTGGTCATTCATCGGTTAAATTATATCTTCGAACTAATTTCACCTTTATCTATTACTTGTCTAATTTTATTCGGTTTCAATGCTAAACATTACTTAACAACAAATTTAAAATCTTGAAATTGTTTTGAAACCAACCAAAAAGTTTAATAAATAAATAAATCCAATATTACCAAGCCCTTGAGAGCACGCCTATAAGTATTCAACAAAATAGGACTAAAGACATATACCTCGTGTTCCAATGAAACGCGAACCAGTACGGATAGAGATTTAACATGCAAATGCAACAACAATGTGAACCATATGGATCACACTGTTGTTGCGTTTGCATGTTAAATCTCTGTCCGTATCTGGTTCATGTTTCATTGGAACACGAGGATAGAATTAGTGTGTACCTAATCTTCTTCTTCTTCTTAATATATAAAAAACACGTGTCACACAATTGAGGCCAATGGACTCCTAAACTACTGAACCGATTTTGAATTTGTTTTGCTCCCCGTGTGTAGGGAAGTAGGTTGAACTGGCCGGTCCATGAGGACCTCACATAGACTGATTGAGTCCGTAGTGTTACCAGAAGTTTGTTTTAACGACCAAACTGAAAAACCCTATCAAAAACCAGGACCTATGTTATAAAATAACTCCGTCCCCTTGGCAAATACTAGAAGCTTCCTAGGACTTAAGCCACTTGCTGCTTCTAGATCTGACAGCTGTATCACTCCTAATAGCTGGAGTCTTAGCCTGGCAAGTGCAGGGCACGAGCACAAAACGTGCTCGATCGTTTCCTCCTCCAACCCGCACTTCCTAAATCTGCTATCACTGACCAAGCCTAATTTAAAGGCATGTGACGACAGAAGGCAGTGTCCAGTCAGAATACCCGTCATGAGTCTACAGCCCTCTCTTTTTAATGATAGGAGCAACTGTGTTAGTCTAAGGTTGTAAGACCTACACATAATCTTCGACACTTTACAGCCCCGCGCTTGAACCCACGCCTTTCCCCTTGGTCGATCATGTGCACCTCTCGCCTTCACTTAATTTCGTCCAATCTAATTGGGAAATCTACGGAGCAAGCTTCAAGGGATGTGCTCTTTTTAGCTAGTTCGTCCGCTTTTTCATTCCCATCTATTCCCATATGCCCTGGGACCCAATTTAGATGTATGCTTCTCCCTGTCCCGATTCTCTCCAGTGACTGCTTACACCCTAACACGCATTTAGATGCTGTGCTATGCGAGATTATTGCCTTAATTGCTGCTTGACTGTCAGTATAAAAGTTAACACGGTTGCAGCTTGAGCTATTCTATTCCAAGGTTTCTACTGCTGTGGTTACCGCTAATATTTCCGCTCGGAAAACGCTACAGTAATCCGGCAGCCTGTAGGATCTGCTTATTTCCGGATCAGCGCAGTATACCGCAAACCCTACTCCTTCCACTACTTTGGAACCATCGGTGTACACATGTATCGCCTCGTCCGCCATTTGCACACCCTTGCGCCAACCGTCCACCTCTATTGCGGCCTTAAGATCTCCCTCGACGCGCAGATAGGGAATCATGTAGTCTGTTCGTCTTTGTGATTAATGACGCTATACTACTATGGCCATATGGTCGGCGCTCAAGCTGCCCCGAAGCACCGAGCCTGGTTGCGGTCGTTAACGCTTTGTTCTTTGCTACCAGGTCTACAGGTGGGATGTCCAGAATGGCATACAGTGCAGCCGTCGGGGTTGTTTTCAGGGCTCCCGTAATGCTAACATCGATAGTCTGCATACCCCCTCTAATTTTTTGAGGTATGTTGTTTTTTGTGTGGCTTTCCACCAAACAAGAACTCCATAGTATAGAATAGGGCTTACAATCGCTGTAAAAACCAATGAGAAAGATAGGGCGATAGGCCCCACGTACACCCCAGCATTTTTTTACATGCATAGAGTGCCGTTGAGGCCTTCTTGACCCTCTCCTCCACGTTGAGTTTCCATGACAGCTTACTGTCTAGGATGATTCCTAGATATTTTGTGCAAGGTTTCTCCTGTAAGGTAACCCCTCCTAACTTAGGCCTGGTCCAATTTGGGACCTTGTACCTCTTTATAAACAAGACCATATCAGTCTTCTCCGCATTGACTTTCAACACGACATTATATGCCCAGTTATGAATATCCCGAAGCGCCCGATCAAAGAACTAATCGTTGGAAGGCACTTTCCACTTATGACAATTGCAACGTCATCTGCGTAAGCCGTAATTTTTACGGGCCCCTCATCGAATTGCCTGAGCAGTTGGTTGATGACCAGCGTCCACGGAAGAGGTGATAGCACCCCTCCCTGCGGCGTGCCCCTGTCCACTGATTTCGTGGCCTCGTACAATCCCCATTGTGATGTAATCTTTCTGCAATTTAACATGCAGCCGATCCATGTGATTAAGGCAGGATGTACTTTAATGTAATTAAGACCATCCATAATCGCCCATTTTGCAATATTATTGAAAGCCCCGGCAATGTCCAAGAAGACTCCTAGAGCATACTCCTTATATTCCAGGGATTTCTCTATGCTTATTACCACCCTATGCAATGCGGTGTCTACCAACTTGCCTTTGGTGTACACATGCTGTGTTGTGGAGAGCAGCTTTTCATCCACGTTGGACTTTATGTACACATCTATCAGCCTCTCAAAGGTTTTGAGCAGAAATGATGTTAAGCTAATGGGTCTATAGCCTTTGGGATACACGTGACCGATCTTCCCCGCCTTTGGTAGAAAAGCTACACGAGCAGTTCTCCAAGAGTGCCGTACATGATTCAGTCTTATGCACCCATCGAATATTATTTTAAGCCATTCCACGACCGCCCTACTTGAGACTTGTAGCATGGCCGGGAATATACCATCTGGGCTCGGCGATTTAAACTTAGAAAACGTCTTCACTGTCCACTCGATCTTGGTATCGGTCACCAAGCCCGGTACTACTAGCTCCGTGATCGAAGTGTGAGTGATGTCTGCTGGCTCTTCTAAACCGTCTCCCGATGGGAAATGTGTATCGAGAAGCACCTCAAGGGATTCCTCACTATTACGTGACCACTCCCCGTTCTCTTTCTTTATTAGTCCCTTGATTATGTTTGCCTTTGCTAGGACTTTTTTCAACCGTGCTGTTTCGCTGGAGCACTCTGTGTCCGTACAGAAACTTTTCCATGAGTTTCTCTTCGCCCTGGTAATTTCACGCTTGTAGATCCTCAGTAGATCCTGTACTCGTCCCGACACGCTTCGCTTTCCGCGGTTTTTGCGAGCTTAAACATTTCTTTTACCTGTCTTCTTAGAAGACTCACCTCATTGCTCCACCATGGCGGCTTTGCTTTTCCTCTGAATCTTCTTAGAGGGCAAGCTTTGTTATACGCAGTCATAAGCGTCCTTGTTAGGAATTCATTCGACTCCTCCAGTTCCTTTACATTAACAACCTCTTTGGGTTGTCCCAGTGTGTAGCTTGATCTAACTTGAAATATAGGATAGGTGACTGGGTGACTAGGGTCTCGAGATATAGGCCAAAACGTGGACCGGGTACCCTAGAGTGTGTTTATAGAATATGGATATCAAATGAAAGCTGTTGATGAGTGCTTTAGTAAAGGGTAATTTTTATACCCCTGGGTGACTAGGGTCTCGATATATAGGCCAAAACGTGGACCCGGGTACCCCTAGAATGTGTTTATAGAATGTGGATATCAAATGAAAGCTGTTGATGAGTGCTTTAGTACAGAGTAATATATTATCCAGAGACGGACTGGGACTGGGATTAGGACTAGGACTGGGACTGAGACTCGGAGTGGGACTAGGACTGGGACTGGAATAAAATACATACCACCTTCTGGGACAGGCAATAAGGGATGCAGAAGAATGAGAAGAAATTGAGAGAAGAGAAAAGAGAGGAGAAGGAGATTGAGAAAGAGATAGAATGAGACGAAGATGGAGATAGATGAAGCGAAAAAGACGGAGGGAGGAGTGAATAAAAATTTAGGAAAAATTGAAGAGGGGGGAGGGCAGAGTCAGACGGAAAAAGCTTATTAAAATGTATGCATATTGGCCAAATTTAGGGCAGGACAACGTCTGCCGGGTCTTCTAGTGGTATATAAAGTAATAACAATAAAAAGGCAATACTCAGAGACCAATTGCAAAGCGCGCTGTGGGGCATTCATATGGCTGCGTGGATAAGGGCACTAATGTAAAGTATGAATGTTGGAGATGTCGAGTTCAATACTCTGCTCCCGAGAAGCTAGCTGATGAAGAAATGAAATTCAGAAATATGTCACTGTCCCCATCGCCATTTGTAAACTTTGTAATTTGTCTCTTACATCAATAACAAAAACTATAATAAATCTAAAAATAGAAATTCGTATACATATGTACATATTTGGTTTTAACCCAGATAACCCTAAAAGTTACTCAGGCGAAAACTTTTGATTTTTTTGGAAATGTCTGTTTAAAACTGCTATAAAAAGAGACTCTGATACTTTTTTTTAAAAAAAATTTTTTTTTATTATTTTACAGGTGTACTATATATAGTACATTAGGAATGTAAGGGATAAAAACATATTTTTATTTATTGGAATGGAAGTTTACAAAACACTTTGTATGTACACCAATATTGCATTTTACACATCTTGTAGTGGTTTTTTGATGGCAATATCCACATCGGGTTTGTTTTTCCTGTGGCTCTACGAGATGATCCATACGGTCATAGCGAATCTCGGCTTATTTAGGGCAACTTGGATGGCCTTTTGGTAAGTTGATTGCTTTCGATGGGCAGTCAGCAGCATGGTAGCCACTGCACGCCTCAAGCTCAGTTGGTCAAAACTTCCGCCCCGTTCGCGATGTATGATCCAAGCGTTTTGGAGCGCCATATCAATGCAGTGGGCTAGCAAAGGCAGGTACCATTTGCCCCTCATTGAAGTTCTATACAAGCTTATATTTTGGTCAGAACGTTCCACTCCCCCCATGTTAGAGTTATACATGTAAATCAAATGCGGTTGTTCTACATATATAACGGTATATTATGGTCCGACTCATCCGATGAGCTTTCAGGCCCGGCTGCACTAAAACTTTATTTCTGCTAGCGCTTGCAGTTGGGCAGATGGAAAATTATTTACGCCAAAAACTTCCTCAGGACCAGAATCTTCGTCGTTTGCATTAACTGGAGGAAACAACACCACTTCGTCGATGTCGCCAGTGTTTTCTTCACCATCTTCCAACAAAACAACAACCTCATGAAGCCAGAGACCCCTGCAAAAAATAGATCTTGTAGACACCTATCTTCCTAATGTACTATATGTAGTACACTAATATTTGCTCATTTTTACTACTAATTAATTTTCAATGTATTTAACTATAATTTTACACATTTAAAAACTCGTTTATTTCTCTATAATTTTTTAATAAAAATATATATTTTTTAAATTTTATGATATAAATTTTAACTCACTTTTGAAATCGTATGTTATACTTTTGCATTTTTCAAAATTAGTAATTTTCTGAATAAGACAACGAGCACATCTCTTACTGAGGGACTTTAAACACTTACTAACGGTGTTGTGCAATTTCTACTGCATGCAAAATATACATCCTGGCCATCGGGTGCGTGCGTGAATCGACATGAAATTGGTGTACTACATATAGTACATCAGGGTTATCTGGGTTAAAACAAAACCTACAAGTTTGAACTTGGTGCTGAAAATCCAACAATGAAAAATCTATTTGTGGAAAGTGCTGCATGTCATAGATTCTCTTTCACAACATTTTGTTAGGTATATAAATAGTTATGATATGTTTTGTTATATAGACGCGATAACTCAGTAGGTACTGAGATTCGGACAAGGTCGACTTAAAACTTAACGACTGATAAAAGATTTTTGCTTTTAAATGCTCCTCTGTATACTTCCCTGGTTTCAAATTGAAACTAAGCTAACTGTCGTCGTTTTCTTCACAAAATATAAATTTTCCTTTTCGGGAAATTTTTCAGAGTGGTTTGAATAAATAAGCTACTCTTTGAAATTCATTAATAAGCAAATGATTATCAAAACTACCTCCAACGGAAGAGTCACATATGTATGTATGTAAATCCATTATTTCATTTACTTTCTAAAAAATGAAATTTCGCTTTCAAATACCAAAGGCCAAACATTCCCTTGCACAAGAAATACCAACAAAAATTGTTAATTGCAAAAAAATTCCTACTAATTTTTCCCAGAATTTTCTGACTAACATTCCAGCAGCTTAACATCAAAAACCAAAAAGTTTCAGGTAAAATTGAATCAAATCCAGCTCATTCTGTAAACGCATGCCAGTCGTTAACTGAGGAATTGATGCTGTTAACGCTATCGGCCTTGGATGTTGCGTTGAATAAACGATAGAGTCGAGTCACAAGTCCTTGAACTGTATCAAAACGAACAGGAACCACAATGTGCTTGACATTGAGTTGGATGTGAATGGCTATGAAACTCTGTATAATGGTAATTGTATTAAAGATACTAGATAAGCATGCCAAAGGGCATAGAAAATGGGCGGACATAAAAGAAGGATGAGGCGCGGTAGTTTTGTAACTGCTATAGACGAATATTGGTATGTAAGGACGCTCACATACATACATATGTTGCAAAATAGCTCATGCTTGCGTATAATAAAAGCATTTGATGCAAGGTGTTCAAAACAAAAGCAAGTTTATTATCAAAATATTTTGGCTATGCATTGCAAGTTTACATAAGAAATTTTTACAGCACGAATACCCATACTTATATGCACGTATACATACGTACTATCAAATACATATGTATGTATGTACATATTTAGCATTTCAAAGGACTTCCATCATGATAAGAGCACCCTGACGGTATGAACAATGAGGTAAGCTGCTTTTGTATCTTTCAAATTGGGAAAACCTCTAAGTGAAACGTGCGAAATAATACAGAACGAAAGTTACATACATACATATGTATGTACATGCAGACTGACGTCATACATATGTAGATATGCTCGCAAAGTTATTAAATGACCATGCTAGATGCAACTAAAAACGAAAATTATGGACTGCAAGAAAACTTTGACTTTTTCAATTTTTATACCAATTTAGAAGATTTGAGCAGGATTTACAAGGGCGGATTCAGGCCGGAGGGGCTCCGAGAGATTATTTTGACTGAGAATTTTGAGGTTTTCGCATTAGTCTCTCTTAGCACATTAGAGCAGTTCACTTAGCAGATTTTATTAACCTCGAGCCGACACAATTTTACAACAAGCGGGATCAAGTGATATCCAGCTGCAACTCTAAAACCGAAAGGCACATTTGACAACAGGAATTCCCATTCTTTAACTGTTTTGCACTAGGTTTAATCGAAGTGAATCTGTGGAGATGTAATGCCTATGTGACATTACTTTATTTTGTATTGGATTCCAAGCTAGAAAAACTGACGAAACTTTATCGGAACTTCAAATTACAAAAACAATTTTAACATGAAAAAGCGAGACCACTATTCCTCCAAATTTAGTGAGTTTTACATGTTTTTGTTTATGTTTTAAATTTTATTTTTACGTTAACATTTTTAACAATAAAAACAATGCAAATAACACAAGAAAATTATTTCGGTTTCCGATTGTTCACTTTTTCACCAGAAAGTTGATTTTAGTTGTGTTTTTATGCACACAAAAAAAATAAAGAATTCAAACTAAAATCAGAATTTTCATTTGTCAGAAAAAATAAAGAAAAAGGGCCGAATGTCAAAAAACCTATCGAAATACAAACTGGCTCGTTTGTTTTTAATGAACTAGATTGTATTTTTCTTGTATTTCGTTAGTTTTTTATACCATGGTTTACACAATTACACCAGTACTGAAACCGTATTAGGAGGGAGGGCGAAAAAAATATAAGATAAAATACAAGAAAAATACAGAGAAAATAAAGTAGTGTCGTATAGGTATTACGCTAAAACTCCATCGCTAAAAATATCTAAAACATTATCAAGTGCACATATGTTACCATATGGTCATAACGAATAACCGTCTAATTCTCATGTAAGGGCATTCCAGTTAGGCTCTTATTCCCAGTAATCATATGCTACTAAATGTTGCATACTTTTCTGCGCACTTGATACTGTTTTTAGATATTTATAGCGACGGAGTTTGGAATTTGGGTGCTGGTCTCCATTTTACAAAAGCAGAAAACTTTAGAAATCAAACCTTTTTATTGAAATTAAAGAAATCTAATTTTTTTCATACATTTTTCATCTAAAATTTGCCAATTTAAATGCTTTAGACATCTTTGACGAAAACCGGTTAGAGTATCCTGCTCTCCGAAATAATGCCAGCAGTGGGATTATTAAATAACAACGAGATTTAATGTTTTTTAATTTATTTTAATTAGACTACGAAATAATTCCATTGCAAATATGTATGCCTTCTAAATAGTGTTCGGATTTCTCATATATTGCAAATAACAACTGTATAAACAAACAATTACCTATTCGAAAACGCATAAGCCAAAAAGTATGCTATCAAATTGCCAACATACTGTAATGAATTTACGATTCAAGGTTCGATTCGAGCTCAAGGCCAGAACAATAATTTTTTCTAATGATAATTATTGTTATTTTTTAATTTTTCTAAATTTGAAAAATTGTATTTTGTTTTTGGAATAGTAAGTAGAAAATTTTTCAGACAACCTGCCATAGCTGCGCAGATAGATCCATTTCGAAGGGTGCTAAGCCTTCATCATCAGTACGCTTTAGGCATGCTGCGCTAACCATTTTACCTATACAGCGGTGGTTTGTTTGGCAGGCAAATTTGCTACTTCTATTCCTTTTTAGCAACTATACGAATGTAACGAATTTACTGCAAATCCTCTTATTTGCAACCTTTTACTAAGTTCGAATCACTAAACTGTTGAATAAATAACTCCAATATTTAATAATGCAAAATGGCCTTTATTAAAGTACTTCACAATAAATAACTCTACTATTGCCGGACAGATAGCGTGCTTAATCGAAACTGATTGCAGCGCCTCTACCGTGGTTGCCTTTTGTACTCTTTGTTTCCTTGTTGCATCTTCTAGCGCTTCCATTTCTAGAATTTACTAGTTGGTTATCTGTTATAATTATAACTACAGATGTACGTGTATAGCTATCATATGCGCGTGTGTTTGTGAGCGACACTTCCACAATTATATTGCATATCTCAGATAAGATATCTGCATGTTTTTGTGCGTTGCTTCTTACTGCGTATACGTACATATGTGTAGTCATAATGATTGAATTATTGATGTGACTTGAATCACTGCTTAGCATCGGCTTAGAGATGATAGAATCCCTTAGTGCTGCTAATATTCGTTACAATACCAAATTTTCCAAAAGTAGGCAACTAGTTAGAACATTCATATTATTGAAAGAAAAAAACATTTCCAACTCAAAGGCATTTATCAAAATATTAATGGTATTTACTATGCTAATTGAATTCAATTTCGAATGCAAATATTTCAACCAAGTAGTTGTTTGTAGCTTTTTATTATGCACCTTAATATATGCAATATAGTCAAATTTAAGCAAACAATAATTTGTGGTATTTGAAATTATATTCTGATTGTTATACTGGTCAATGAAAGGAGAATATAGATATGTATAAGCAAATCGTGGAAGCTGCATAAGTGCTTTATTGTCTAAAGTTAGCCTAAAAGTATGCAATATATGTATAAAGAAGAGCTTTCGTGTTTTAAAATATTCGGCTATACAAACTAAAAATTGTTTTCATTTTGCTTAAAGTTTTGCTGATTTAAATGCTTACCAAAGAAGCATGCATATACCATCTCCGGCTTTCAATCTACTTTTTATGACTTTTAATACAGGTATTGCTTTGTAAAGTTATGTGGCTACCAAAACTTTGCTAGTTCTTCTTTTGCTATATGAAAAAGTAAGAATATAAGTAATGAGCTTCTTTGTAAATATTGCCTTAAAGAATACGATAGCATACTTTTGGGCATTATTTCTTACTGAGAGTATTGTATGAATTTAAACGTTTCTCTACATTTAATTATTATTTTTACTACATCTCATTGCATTCTTTTGTGCCATTTTTTAAAAACTGAACAGAACCTTTTTGATGCGTATTTCATATAGATGAGAAAGTTCCTTTCAACATACTATCAGGCGTGTGTAGTTACCTCAGAACACTAGTTAGTCATAGCATAATTTTTCGGGTTTCTTTAATAAAATTCACATCAAAACATCTTCCAACTTTTTACCTAATTTTGTTTCTAAATAAATAAAGCTCATTTGCTATGTCATCTTGTTGAAGCTAGATACCAGAAGGTTTCAAGGTCGAAGTGATTATGGAAAAAACAATTTTTCACATTGCTAGGAAGCGACGGATACGACAAACCTGATCCCTGAAGAAGTAATACACGTTACCGCACCCTACTATCACGAATTGAGAATGGCAATATCCAGCATAATAAATAACAACGTGCCGGAAAACCACGGCCTACGGCTAAGCTGTTAAAAAACGGAGGCATAGCATGCCTCAGCTATAATACAAAATATTGTGTCGAATATTAGCAACACTAAGGGATACTATCATCTCTAAGCCGATGCTAAGCAGTGACTTGTATGCACATCAACAAATCAATCATTATGTCTATCCATATGTCCATACAAGCAGCGGAGAGTAACGCCCAAAACACATGCATATATCTGAGATACTCCCAAAAATATGCAATCATTTGTGAAAGTATCACTCACATATACACGCGCATGAGCTATGAGAGAAGCTATAAAATCGTGCATCTGTAGTTATAGCTGAGTAAGTTGCTTGCAGTTATAGCTGATAACTAACTAGTAAGTTCTGGAAATAGAAGCGCCTAGAAATATGTCAACCAGGAAACCACACAGTATAAAAGCAGCAACAGTTGAAGCACGACAATCAGTTTGATTTAAGCAAGCTATCAGTTGCGAAGTATACGTGTTATTGTGAAGTACTTTAATAAAGGCCATTTTGCATTATTGAATAGTGGAGTTATTTATTCAACAGTTTAGTGATTCGAACGTTAGTAGAAGGTTGAAATAAGCGGAATTGCACTAAATTCGTTAAAATTGGTGTCAGAAGAGGAATTCTTGAATAAATTCCGAAGATTACGAATACAACTTGGACATGGCAAAGTTGAGTGAATTGAAGATCCAGCAACTGAAGGAGTTGGAAAGCCGTGGATTGAATACAACCGGCAATAAACTCGAACTTCAGGCACGACTACGAGAGGCAATGGAAACAGAAGGAATTGAGAGGTAGAGTATGTCTTTCATCTTGATGGCGAGGAAACAAAAAAAATGGAAGACAGTTACGAGCACAGACTTGAACACGATTTTGGCTGCAATATCTGCTCAAACATCGACAGTGTCATAAATACAGGAGGCACGCATTTCAGAAATGTCATCGCAAATAACATCCAAGATGGAATCACAGGAGACACATATTGCGGAAATGTCGTCAGAAATAGCATCGAAATTGAAGCACAAGAAACGCGCATTTCAGAAATGTCGTCACAAATATCAACAGATATGGCATCCCAACTGGAATCGCAGCAAACCCGTATAACATCACAATTGGAAGAATTTGGTATCTCAACTGGAAGCGCAAGAGGCACGTATATCTGAAATATCGGCACAAATTTCGGAACAGGTATCATCGCAGCTCTTTGTGAAACTGGAAGAACAGGATGCAAAAATTTTACAACTCGAGGACAGAATTGATGCCAAGATAGAAGCGTTAAAAGGTCGTATGGAGCAGTTACAACTAAGCCGCCCAGCTGTGCCAGCGAGCAATCCGAAGGCAAAAACTCCATCTTTTGACGGCTCTGTTCCTTTCCAGGTATTCAAGCTTCAATTGGAGAAGACGCAAGCAGTGAACAACTGGAATGCTGAAGATAAAGTTGATGCACTGTTCGTAGCATTGAAAGGGCCTGCAGCTGAAATTTTACAGATTATTCCAGAGTGCGAACGGAACAGTTATGGAGCATTGATGGCCGCTGTCGAGAGACGATACGGAACCGAGCATAGGAGACAGATATACCAAATGGAGTTACTGAACCGCTTCCAGAGGCCTGGTGAAACATTGCAAGAGTTTGTGTCGGATGCACTCACATATACACGCGCATGGGCTATGAGAAAAGCTATAAAATCGTGTATCGTTAGTTATAGCTGAGTAATTTTATAGCTGATAACTAACTAGTAAGTTCTGGAAATAGAAGCGCCTAGAAATATGTCAACGAGGAAACCGCACAGTATAAAAGTAGCAACAGTTGAGGCACGACAATCAGTTTGATTTAAGCAAGCGATCAGTTGCGAAGTACATAGGTGTTATTGTGAAGTACTTTAATAAAAGCCATTTTTACATTATTGAATAGTGGAGTTATTTATTCAACAGTTTAGTGATTCGAACGTTAGTAGAAGTAATTAGGCGATTACGCTTACGGCGCTTATTTCCGTGGAATCAGGCCACTTGTAACTAATCAGTGCGGTTTGAGCCCAAGTAAATCTGCCATTAACTAGGTCTTCACGACCATCACTGTGTCGACTTCAAATCATGACACCTTTAGCTACGTAAGGATATAAAAGGACTTCTCCGAGCCAGGCATAAGAAAATGTGACTAATAACGTGATACTAAAGAAGATAACTCCAGTAGCAGATCTACATAAATCGCAAGGGTATAATATATTATAACAGCTTACAATTATGCTTATGCTGATTATATTGATAGCAATGACCTTAACAACTCACTTAAGTTCCGCCTTCTCTGACTATGACAACGAATTTATCTGACAGTTGCCAAATACCCACATTCGCAGGCTCTAAGAAATTGAAATTTCCAGATCCCTGCAAAAATCGTTGGATCATGTGGTCCACTGGAGTACTTACATTTATACTCCACCGTAATGCTGCAATGGACCAACTCATGTTTCTACACGAACGTATTGTAAGCCGATCATTGCTCGTTTTTAACGATTGTAATCACTACACGATGTTTATTGGACTGTGGGTACTCCATGGATTACTATGATGTAATGCGGAGCTGGAGTATATGGTCCAGTCCTAGGACATCGCAATGTTAATTGGACCATATTTTTTGTATGAATTGTGGTTCGTTTTGGAGCATACGCTTGGTCCATAGCGATACTCCATACTGCATGCATGGAGTACTCCATTTTTGCAGGGATATGCTCACTGACGAAAAATTATCATAGTTTTCTGTTAATAAAAGTGAGACATTGTTTCATTTTAATTTTGCCTACTTTTAGGCTTTTCCACCAGATTAATATTGCATACTTTTGTGCGAGATGCTTATATATGTATTTGGTATGCATGTGCTTCTTACTATAAATGCCTTGTAATAAATTGCACCCAAAATTACATTTTCAATATACAAATATTACCAACTAAATTTTGGCTACAAAATTTATTTGGAACTCTCACACAAGCATACACAAAATAAGCTATAAAAGCTAATAATTTTATAGATGTAAGTCGGTTAAAAATTTATTTAAAAATAATATCATGGAAAGGAAGACAACCTTGACCAAAGAGCGACAATAAAATTAGTCAACTAAGCAACCCGGAATAAAACATCCTAAAAAATTACGCAGCATGGCGTAAATCCACAAACAATTCTGTGAAAAACCTTTAAAAAATAACTAATCGTTCAGTCTTTCAGTCACGCATAAGGGTCAAGCTTCCAGTTACACCACTTTTTTTAATGCAAAATTTTGGCTGCATACTTTAGAGCGCAAAGCAGTGCATTGTTAAAAGAAACAATCAACTGCCATATTCGATACTTTGAAGTACTGAATAGAAGGGGGACTCATGTAACCGTATAAATGCGTTATAAAGTGTGTAAACGTATAAATTATATAGTTACGCACGACGCTGTCACATTTTGTATAAAAATCATTTACACAATTTGTATAAATTTACGCGCACATTTCATTGTGTAAACGCGGTAAACTCAAAGGAATGCAACCTTGCAGACATTACAGACGGCATTGTTCATCAAAAATATCCACACATCAGCAAGTAAAGGCATTATAGTTTTGATTTTTCACTTAATCTTGGCATTTTTTAGTTTGTATAAGAATCAAAAAATTTTTTTGGAATAATACAGCTGAAAAACAATCAAGTTTATCAAGAGTATTTCTAGGTGCGTTCATATAACGCGTGTGTAAATGGAATAATTTTACACCTTATAAGTTTATATGCTATCATGAGTCCCCCTAGAAAAAGTTTCCATTTAAAAAGTGGGTGCAATTCGTGGGTGTTTTTTCACAAGCCATGGTTACGTGATGCCTAAAAGTATGCAACGCCTTTCATCAACGAATAAAAAATGGAAAAAATTTGTGAAGAGTTTTTTAGCATTGTGAATGATAACTAAAGGCTCGCATTACTGATACTTAGCATAGACTTGACTTGAGAACTGTCACTTACAGTTCTGTTAAATGAACATTGCATGTTACTGATTACTCAAAACTTGGCAACACTTAACTTGACTTAGAAGTCTGTTGAATTTTGATTTTCTATGTAAGTTCTAAGTGACGTTTACATTTTGAGATGCCAGTTTGATACTTAGCATAGACTTGACTTGACTTGGCGTAAACTTGGCAACTTAGCCACGATTATACTCCACTTGGCGCATAAAATCTAGCATCATAATCAGTGTTGAAATTTATTTTTAAATAAATGTCAATTTGTATGACAAAATGTCAAAATGAAATGGAAACAAACAAATGGCATCTCAAAATGTAAGCCTCACTTAGAACTTACATAGAAAATCAAAATTCAACAGACTTCTAAGTCAAGTTAAGGTTTTGAGTAATGAGTAACATGCAATGTTCATTTAACAGAACTGTAATGACAGTTCGCAAGCCAAGTCAAGTCTATGCTAAGTATCAGTAATGGAGCCTTAAGTGTGATATCTTATATGTCAACTGCCTGACAGGATGTTCAATATGGCTACTTTCTAGCGTTTTGACAGGGTGTTCAGTATGGCGGCACCTATCTTCAGCGGTGATAGAAAGAGATACAGAATGAGACAGCGATAGTCAATTACAAATCAGGTGATCCAATCACTTTGGAATTTTGACGTCTATGCAGAAGATATCACACTTAGTTATCATTCACAATGGTTTTTAGTTTACTAAAGATTGTGTTTGCAGGCAGTAAATTGTGGAATTAAGAACATTTTTTACTGTAAGATGATGCAAACTTCGTATGCTGAAAAAAGTCGATTCTTCATTCCTTAAAATAACATCGATGAATGGATAAAAATCGAATCGAAGTTCAGCACTAATTGAATACCTGCTAAAAACGTTCAGAAAATATAATGAATGAATAACTAATTTTGCTCGATTTTTGTCATTTCATATTTCGCCAAACGAAAACTAACACTGTCAAATTTTTTACATTGAATTATTTGCAAAAGAATTGAAAGTGCTAGTTTTTCGTATGGAGCGTGGATTTATTCATGCACTAATATTGTAAGGAGTATTATGTGTCAATAATTTCGGACTTTTTAAACTAACTAGGTTTTCAATAATTTAAATAATAATAATATGTATCCTGAACATATATGTAGGTAAAAAATTGTATTTTTTGTTGCAAATTCATTGATTTGGGAATTGCTTACGAATTTCTGATTTTCTCAAAGTTTTTTGAAATAGGTAGCTTGAATTTAAATTTTTTTACAAAATAAAAGTTGGTGACTTCAGATTTTAGTTCCTTCTCTAGGACATTAACATAGCACATACCAAACGCAGCCTATGCCCGTACCTGCATCCAATTCTTTAAATAATTTTATTTTTCTTAGACAAACTTTTTTTGCTCAATAAGTTTCTGTAAAAGTTATACCTATCGAAGTAGGCTGCGCTTAAATCTAAATGTGCGAACAAAGTTTTCTATTTTCTTTACAAAACAATTCTCTAGGGTTTCGAGATATAATTTAAAAAATTCTATAGTTGTACGCCTGTACATAGGACAACATCCAAATTTTAACAATTTTTTAACAAACTTACTCTCCAACTTGAAATTCAATTTTAATTTATTATTATAATTTTTTTCTTTTTAAATCAGCATGCCATCTATTGAAGTAGGCTGTGCCTGAAGTGTTTAAGTTCAAACACAAAACTCTTTTTGAAAAATATGCTTTTATTTAAAAATTTCCTAAAATTTCTCTCCATTTAAATTGTTTCTTATTTTAAAAACAAAGTTGGCTTAGATTTTGAGAATTATTCTTAATTTTTATTTTTATTATTCATTGGTTTTATTTTTTGTAAGAAAAATGCTTGCTGCCGAAGGAGGCTGTGCGTTTTCGAGAATGTATAAAAGAAGCTTCCAACTAGACTTTGAAATTTAGTTGACCTCCAGCAGTTTGCTGGTGCGGGTTATTTCTTTTGTTTCAGCCATTTTTTTTATTAACGAACATTCAATTTAAAATCAAGTTTTTAATTGAAACTCAATTTCTTTCAAAAAATAAATCTAGACATGACCGAAAGTTATATCATTTATTAATTTTCGCATCCTTTGTAGGAATTCTGCTCTATCCTCAAAGGAAACGCGAAACTTTTCTCCAAATTCAAAAGAAATTATTTTTTTCTGAAAAATGTTCGCCTTTATTTTCAAACGTAAATATTCGTTCCTATACTTATATCTTAAAAACTAGTTTAGAGGCGTTTCATATATGCTGCCGCAGTTTCTATATTTTCGACTCACCTCGAGGTTTTTAACGCCTTCAAAATTGCATTAAGTGAAAACTTAGTTCAGTTCATTTCCTTACCTTATTATCAATTTACAATCTGAAAAGCTCACCAGAAAGCGTAAACAACAATTACAAAACTTGATGAAATGAAAAATAATTTTTTATTTGACTTCAAGTAATAATGCCTTCAATGCTGTGTGTATAGAAAACTTAATAATTTTTCTGGAATATTATGAAAAATATTTAAAACCAAAACATCTAATTTTCGTAACAAATCTTCTATGCTTAAAAGAAGCTTATTATTTCAGCCATTTTTTCCAAAAACATTATTTATTTATCCTTGAAAAAATTTAAATTTTCCTCTGATAGAGAATTAGTTGCGGTATAAGGTTATAGTTTCATTACAAAATTGGTTTATGTTATCGCAAAAGAACATTATTTTTTGCAATTTCCCCACAAACCAATTATTTCCTTTCCAGGAAAATAAAAAACGAATTTTTCTTGTCTTAATTTATATATTTTTATTTTGAACTCGTAGTTCCCTAATTTGGGAATTTTTCGAAGTCTGATAGAAACTTTCAAGTGCAAAAATTAAGCTTTCTTAACCTTGAGAAGAAAAATAAACATTTATTATTTAATTTTTTTTCCAAACACAATTACTTCCTTCCTATCCTAAAAGAAAAATAACGATCTTTGTTTTTGTTTATATTTCAAAAAACCAACTTGTAGACAAGTTTTTCACAGAAATTATCAACGCCCTTTGCATCTTTAGCGAAACATTTTTTATATCTATAAATTGTTTTAAGGAAGTTGTGGGTTTTAGACCATTTGAAATAGGTACAACCATTTGTGAGTTTAGTCCATTTAAATAAATACACCCCTATCTATTTTAGGTTAAAATAATAAAATATTTTTATAGCACAACGCCCGAAAGTATGCTTGCGTTTCTTTTAAAGAATTTTATAGAACGAAAATGAAAATTTTTGATTATTATAATTTCAAAATGAATATAAAAAAATAACAGGAATATCCATTTTTTTAATTTCAAATGTCTAGGATGATTCCTAGATATTTTGTGCAAGGTTTCTCCTGTAAGGTCACCCCTCCTAACTTAGGCCTGGTCAAATTTGGGACCTTGTACCTCTTTGTAAACAAGACCATATCCGTCTTCTCCGCATTGACTTTCAACCCGATAGTAGATGCCCAGGTATGAATATCCCGAAGCGCCCGATCCATCAAAGAACTAATCGTTGGAAGACACTTTTCACTTATGACAATTGCAACGTCATCTGCGTAAGCCGTAAGTTTTACGGGTCCTCATCGAATTGCCTGAGCAGTTGGTTGATGACCAGCGTCCACAGCAGAGGTGATAGTACTCACCCCTGCGGCGTGCCCCTGTCCACTGATTTCGTGGCCTCGTACAATCCCCCATTGTGACGTAATCTTTCTGCAATTTAAAATGCAGCCGATCCATCTATTAAGGCAGGATTACTTTAATGTAATTAAGACCATCCATAATAGCCCATTTGAAACATTATTGAAAGCCCCGGCAATGTCCAAGAAGACTCCTAGAGCATACTCCTTATACTCCAGGGATTTC
>JARSSU010007253.1:0-60320 GCA_029619165.1 Eurosta solidaginis | reverse complement strand
AGTGGTGTATAATAAACGCGAGGCCGCCTCCATTTCCGCTCTCGCGGTCCTTCCTGTGGACATTATACCCAGAGCAGGTCTGCAATGCAGATCTTGCTGTGAGGTTAGTCTTTTGAATCGCAGCAATGCGGATGTTGTGCCGCTTCATGAAATCGACTATCTCCGTAATCTTCCCAGTTAGTCCATTACAGTTTAACTGCAGAATTCTGAAGTGCATGAGGGGTGACGCCGCCACTCTAGGTGACGGGTGACTACGCTAGGTTGTGGAAGGCCAGGACGCAATTGCTGTTGTGGCCTTGGGACTGGGCGCCCTTGGGCAAGCATTGGGGTACCCGGATGATTTGGGTTTTGCGACCTGGCAACATGGCGCGATGAAACCCGTCGAGGGGTTGCCGTCGCGGAGCCAAGAACATCTAGGAAAGTGGCACCACCCAAGGCAGGAGTTGCATTGAGCGGATGTCGCAAACCTATATATTCTGTGCTGGCAGACGGTGCAAACGGAGGTAGGGACTAAGAGTCTGTTTCCCTGACCTGCACGATTGCTGCCAGAAAAGAGAGAGAAGAAGACGGGGGCAGGGGCTGATGCTACCAGCTCTACTACGAAAGTAGTAGTTATGAGTGGTATCAGCTGTTTGAGTTGTTGGCGCCGTGGGGCGCGAGCAGCAGCGGGTACTTGTTGTGGCGTGCTGAGCAGCGTGGCTGCTGGAAGGTAGTGGAGAGCTTAGGCGTAGACTACGGGACGCCCTTGGGCGTGAGCAGCAAGGAGCCACAAAAGATTTATAAAAGTTACGTGGACGTCGGTTTTGGGATCAAGCCCAGAACAACCTGTCCGATCCAACCATCCCTTGCACGAGACACACTGAACAGAGTATGACCGTCCTAAAAAGATTCTTTTCTGGCAAATGCAGCAAAACCATTTCTCAGGACCGGGGTCAGGAGACGACCCGGATTGGGTTCGATACCTTCCCGGAGTAAGAGAATATGTAGCAGTCCTGCTGCAAGGAGCTGCTGGGAGGATGACAATTTGTGGGAGGGACGAAACAATATTAAATGGGGTCACACTGAAATGTCCTTGGTCGGGAAAAGTCCCGAGGCGCTCCGGTACATAGAACCGACTGCCTTGGGAAGCGCCAACGTTGTATATTAGCGTAGTGCAGTTGCGGCCAGCGTTGTATTATGGCGTGACTCTGATTTGGCCAACGTCGTATATGCTTGCGTATGGCTGCTGTGGAGCGGTCACCGTCGGCGCAGGCGGCGGGACGTCACCTGCTCGCGGGTGCACGTTACTGTGGCAGAGCCGTTGCTTATGAAGTCACAAGCGGTGTTTGGTGGTATAACCGACACATTCGCCACTGGAGGCCACGACTACTCCTATGAAACGATCTCTCCAGATGGTACAACCGATACCTTCGAGATGCGCTCCACTGGTAGCTCCGGTCTGCTGTGGCGCGGTCACCGTCGGCACAGGCGGGCGGACGTCGCCTGTTCGCGGGTGCGCGTTACTTTGGTAGGGCCGTTGCTTACGAAGTCTCAAGCGGTGTTTGGTGGTATAACCGACACATTCACCACTTGAGGCCACGACTCACTCCTATGAAACGATCTCTCCATATGGTACAACCGATAACTTCGAGGGACGCTCCACTGGTAGCTCCGGTCACGACCACAGCTCCGTGCTAACTAACTGCTGCGTCGCTCCTTTTATAGCTGTTGTGTTTGGTGTTGCTAGCTCAAATGGTTGCGTTGCCATGGTTACCGTGTTGCTATTAAATGTTGCGAACGCTCGTTGTGTTGCTGAGACTTGTTATTTTGTTGTGTTGCTATTAAGTGTTGTGATTGCTGGTCGTGTTGCTGAGACTTGTTGGTTTGTCGTCTTGCTAGGGCCTCTTGTGACTGGCTGTTATGTTAAAGCTGTGTTGATTATGTTGTGGGGTCGTTTTGTGTGGGCCAAATTAATGGTGTTTTATTAGTACTCACAGTAGACTGTTAAAAAAAAACCTGAAGTTGGAAGAAGCACTTTCGGTGGCAGCAGCATACGAAAGGGCGGAAAAGGAGGAATAGAATTACATCAAAGTATTGCCGAAACAGTGAACAAAACACATGGAAATAAGCGAATCAATACGAAGAAGAAGGTAAAAAATCAAAACTTGCAGTAGCGCCATCGGACGGGAGTAGCAAGAAGTCTTGTTATCGCTGTGGAAGCACTGCACATCTTGCAAACGAATGTAAACATAAAAATACTGTTTTCAATTTTTGTTCGATTAAAGGTCATTTACGAAAGGTGTGCATGAAAGAGAAGAACGAAGTTAAGCGAATAACAAGTGAAACACCGGATAATAGTAAATTGACACTTGGTGAAATTTTACACATGCATACAATAACAACACGTGGTGAAATTGCGAGCTTAGATCAAAAAGCTGCTGAATTAACGTTGAATATAAATAAAATACCTATGAATATCGAATTAGATACAGGCGCAGCAGTCTCAGTAATGAGTCTGAACGACGCAAAGAAGTTTATCGGCAGTTTAAAGGTAAAGAAAAGTGATTTACAACTGTATAGCTACTGTCAAACACACTTGGCGCGTGTCGGGTATATACAGGTGAACGTTTCACACGAAAAACAAACACATGATTTTAATTTGTATATTGTTCGTACGCAGCACAAGCCACTGTGTGGGCGAGAGTGGATAAATATGCTTAATTACTGGCCATAAGGCTCGTTTATTTCTCAGCGAAAATGCGGTACCGAAATTTGTGAAAGTGCGTAGGGTGGCGTTTTCATTAAAAAGTACGGTGGAGCGAGAATTGGATGACATGGTGCAGCAAGGCATATACGAGAAAGTAGAGAAAAGCGAATGAGCTACTACGCTGGTTGTCGTGCCAAAAAGCAATGGTAAGATTCGACTATGCGGCGAATAAAAGTGACGCTGAATCCATATTTGTTGGTTGATGAGCACCCCTTGCCACAATCGACGAATTGTTTAGTGCGATGTCCGGTGGAGCAAATTTTCGAAAATTGATTTGTCGAAAGCGTATTTACAACTGGAAATACATTCAGATGATCGACACCTGCTGACATTAAATACTCACAAAGGGCTGTATCAACCAACTCGTATGATGTTTGGTGTTGCGTCCGCTCCTGCCAAGTGGCAAAGATTTATGCAGGAGCTGCTTAACGATATTCCAGGAGTGTCGGTTTTCCTTGACGACATTGATATAACAGCACCAAATGATTGCACACATTGAAAGAGACTAGAAGAAGTTTTGCGACCATTGAATGATCACAACATGCTCGTGAATTGGGAGAAATCGGAATTTTTGGCAGAGAACATACAATATTGCGGCTATGTGATAGATCGAAAGGGTATTCGAAAAATGGATAGCAAGATGAAGGCTATTCAAGAAATGAGTAAACCGAAAAACAAAGACGAGGTACGTTCATTCCTTGGACTCGTCAATTACTATATCAGGTGTACACAAAATTTGAGTACGATTGTGTATCCACTAAATTTTTTATTACATAACAACTGGAAATTCGTTTTTGATGAGAAATGCGAAAAAGCGTTCAACGAGGTAAAGCGGCAAATCCAGTCCGATGCTGTTGGCACATTACAACCCTAGGTTGCTGGTTGTATTAGCAGTGGATGGAGCCCCTGGGGGGTGGGAGCCGTGCTAAGCCATATTTGCCCGGATGGAACCGAGCGCCCAATACAATTTGCTTCGCAAACTTTGAACAAAGTGCAGCAACGTTATAGCAAGCATGACCGCGAAGCATATGCAATTGTGTTTGTAGTAAGGCGATTTTATCAATATTTCTACTGAAGTAAATTCACTCTGGTAACCGACAATAAGGCAATCTCACAAATTTTCTCACCAACAAAAGGTCTGCCCACGCTGTCTGCGACGCGTATGCAGCATTACGATATATATTGGTACTAATCGATGCCTACAGTAAGTGGCCAGAGGTACACATTATTGCAAATTCTACTGCGAATATTAGCATTTCCATATTTTTCCAACATATGGGATTCCTAGCATAATAGTTTGGGATCATGGGACCCAATTTAATTCAGAAGAATTTCAAGAGTTTTTGAAAAGCAACGGTATTCTGCAAAAACAGGGAGCACCCTTCACCCTGCCACTAACGCAGAGGCAGACAGATTTATACAAACAGCAAAGCAAAAACTTGAAGCAGCAAATTTTACAGCAGCAACAACGGACAAAGAGTTGTTAAAGATTTTAATGGCATATCGGCGGGCGATTCATCCAGCAACAAATAAGTCTCCGTCGATGCTAATATTTGGACGACAAATTCAAACACGAATAGACCTCCTACTGCCAGGAAATAGAATCGTCCATATGAAGCGAAAGCCTTCAATGAAAACTTTTGCAGTTGGAGAACGAGTTTCAGCACGTGACTACATGTCTTCTAACAAGTGGCAATTCGGTAAAATCGTGAGGTCGGTTGGTGACCTGCATTACGATATTCAATTGGAAGATAATCGAATGTGGAAGAGGCATGTAGATCAACTACGAAAGGTTGGCGATGTCGAGGCGAGCTCTCCATCAAGGGGGTTCGTGGGGGAAAAAAGGTATAACCAATATACAACTTAATATTTCTTTTGATGTTTCCGACAGGAATACCGATGCATTCACCAATAACGATGAACCAAATATAGGTACAGCAACGGAAAGTAAAAATTTCATGGCCGAAGCACAGGCACCGTTGGTTCACTATCCCGGGAAAGGCTCAAGTAGACGTTCCGAGAGAGTCCGTAAACAACCGGATGGACTGCATTACACTAAAATGTGAGGAAGCAATAGGAATCGTAATTTTGTTGTTATAAAAAAAAATAATGAAATTTATAACAAAAATATTGAAATGTAAGACGGGGATTGACTATTTCACAGATTAACCATATAAAAAAAATATATAATTTGTAAAATAGGGCGAGGTAGATGTAACATCTGACATCTATCATAATTGAATTTATCTATAATATGCAAATAGACGTCATCGTGTTCGCATTTGTACCTTATTTATTGGCGACGTGTTAATAACAACAAATAATATAACTTTTGTGGAAAAAATTTTTTTTATTTTCTATATTTTTTATGAAAAATAAAAAACTGCCTACTCACCGATTCCTGTATGTACTGGTGCTCCTTATGGTGTTGTTGCTTAAGGTGTTGTCGCTTGTTGTTTATGAGAAGCTGGTTGATGTTGCTGCTGCTTGGCAGCTTGTAAATTTGATTTTAGTGATTTCGATAATTGCAAAAATTTTTCCAAATTGGCCCTTATGATTAGTGCGCTCACAATTTTCAAGCAAAAATTTCTCTATATTTTTTTTTATTTTAAAATTGTCTAGCAATTCCTGAACACACTGTCACTTTATTTTTTGTTATTTTGTGTAGTCTTTATATATTTTTTGAATTTATTTAAATTTTTTTTAAATGTGTGTTTTTTATGCACTCGCTGCACTAATTTTTTGTATTTTTTATTTATTTTTTTGTGGCGAACGAAAAGATTCGATAGTTGGATGTTTTAATTGTTAAGAGGTTGGGCCAAAGATGGCTGCGAAAACAGTGAACAATTGGCCTTTCTTCGCTACACTTCACTTCGGAAATAAAAGGGTTTATTTTTTTCTTTAAAATGTTATAATTGTTTCGTTATTTATTATTTAACAATATATTATTTAACAGTATATTTTAAAAACTTCTTAAAACTTTAACTTTGACCACTTTTAACAAATTCAAAGTACTGAATATAAAAATGTATATACACAAAAAAGATCGCGTCCGCGTTTGCCGACTAATAGTGATAGACTAATTTGACTGCGCTCGAGTCGGGGACGATGGTAGTGCATGCGTGTTGGTGCCTTTCCACTTGCCGCGCACGGCTGCGCATAGGAATTTCGCCGCCGCCTAAATATTGTTGGAGGCGGCTTTAACAATCCACTCATAATAAGACGGGCATCTTTTTAGAAAAAAAATCATAAGGAAATCCGCTAAACTCTGTTCTGATTTAGCATTTTAGGTGATGTTTTCGCTGTATGCAGGGATTTTAATTCGTCGCAACTTCTCACTTTACTTAGTATGTCGCATCTGCCGCCTTAGAAATGCGGATTGTGTCCGGCCTAGCCTTAAGTGTTTTTTTCTTTTAGGTAGCTGCCACTCTCCCGTCGTTTGGGCTGCAGTGTCCTCTTTCCGGTCCGTCTTCTTTTGCGTTTCTTGCCGTCGTTTGTTACTACCCACATGCCCTGGCATGACGTCCTTTGGTGTAGTAGTGGTTTTGACCACGTTGTTCTCCTTGGTCGAGTACGAATTGTTCCTCGGTCGCTTTCCTGGGGGTGATGGACTTCTACCCTTGGCACTCGCTTGCACTCAATTTATGTTCCAAATCCTTTACCTCTAGGGCCGACTCGATGTACAGCACTTTTATTACGGAGGCCAAGCGCTTGATTTCCGCGTGTATATTATTATGCCCTATGAAGAACTGCATCAAGTCCCCAATGTCCTTGCCTAGCTTGGTCATCTTTTTTTCTCCAGGGGGGTTTTGCTGATTTAACGCAGCTGACGCCTGCTTAATTTGCTCATTTAATGTTGGTGTGCCTCTTTGAGCCTTGCTGTCGGAGCTCTTTTTGCATAGCTTCGGTGTAGCAGTCGGCGACGACGCTCCTTGCTTGCTTTCGACCTCCGCTCCTTTGGGTTTCGTTACCACTTGTGACGTATTGTTAAGGCCCCCAGCCGATGGGCCACGCCCTTCTGGGAGCGAGGAAGTTTCCTTCCTACGACTGGATTGAACGCCATTTCTTTCTCCTGTGTTTGGTTTTTATACTCAGTTGAGCAGAGCTCACAGAGTATATTAACTTTGATTGGATAACGGTTGGTTGTACAGGTATAAAGGAATCGAGATAGACATAGACTTCCATATATCAAAATCATCAGTATCAAAAAAAAATTCGATTGAGCCATTTCCGTCCGTCCGTTAACACGATACCTTGAGTAAATTTTGAGGTATCTTGATGAAATTTGATATGTAGGTTCCTGGGCACACATCTCAGATCGCTATTTAAAATGAACGATATCGAAAAATCGAAAAAGTGCGATAATTCATTACCAAATACGGATTAAGCGATGAAACTTGGTAGGTGAGTTGAACTTATGACGCAGAATAGAAAATTAAGTAAAATTTTGGACAATGGGCGTGGCACCGCCCACTTTTAAAAGTAGGTAATTTAGAAGTTTTGCAAGCTGTAATTTTGCAGTCGTTGAAGATATCATGATGAAATTTGGCAGGAACGTTACTCTTATTACTGTATGTATGCCAAATAAAAATTAGTAACATCGGAGAACGACCACGCCAACTTTTTAAAAAAAAATTTTAATGTCAAATTTTAAAAGAAAAGTTAATATCTTTACAGTATATAAGTAAATTATGTCAACAAACAACTCCAGTAATGATATGGTGCAACAAAATACAAAAATAAAAGAAAATTTCAAAATGGGCGTGGCTCCGCCCTTTTCATTTAATTTGTCTAGGATACTTTTAATGCCATATGCTATGACCACGCCCACTTTTTCGATATCGAAAATTACGAAATATGAAGAAAATGCTATAATTATATACCAAATACGAAAAAAAGGATGAAACATGGTAATTATATTGGTCTATTGACGCAAAATGTAACTTTAGAAAAAACACCTACCATATTAAGTAGAAGAAAATTAAAAAGTTTTGCAGGGCGAAATCAAAAGCCCTTGGAATCTTGGAACGAATACTGTTCGTGGTATTACATATACAAATAAATCAGCGGTACCCGACAGATGATGTTCTGGATCACCCTGGTCGACATTTTGGTCGATATCTCGAAAACGCCTTCACATATACAACTAAGGGCCACTCCCTTTTAAATACTCATTAACACCTTTCATTTGGAACCCATATCGTACAAAAAAATCTAGAGTCACCCCTTGGCGATACGTCGAAAAGGCGTCCACCTATAGAACTAAAGCCCACGCCCTTTTGAAATACTCATTAACACCTTTCATTTGATACCCATATCGTACAAACAAATTCTAGAGTCACCCCTGGTCCACCTTTATGGCGATATCTCGAAAAGGCGTCCACCTATAGAACTAAGGCCCACGCCCTTTTAAAATACTCATTAATACCTTTCATTTGAGACCCATATTGTACAAACGCATTCTAGAGTAACCCCTGGTCCACGTTTATGGCGATATCCCGAAAAGGCGTCTATCTATAGAACTAAGGCCCACTCCCTTTCAAACACTTATTAACACCTTTCCTTTGGTACCCATGTAGTACAAACAAATTCTAGAGGCACCCCTGGTCCAACTTTATGCCGTTATCTCGAAAAGGCGTCCACCTATAGAACTAAGGCCCAGCCCTTTTAAAATACTCATTAACACCTTTCATTTGATACCCATATCGTACAAACAAATTCTAGAGTCAGCCGTGGTCCACCTTTATGGCGATATCCCTAAATGGCGTCCATCTATAGAACTATAGCACACTCCCTCTTAAAATACTCTTTAATACCTTCCATTTGATACACATGTCATACAAAAACATTCCAGGGTTACCCTAGGTTCTTTTTACTACATGGTGATTTTCCCTTATTTTGTCTCCACGGCTCTCAACTGAGTATGTAATGTTCGGTTACACCCGAACTTAGCCTTCCTTACTTGTTTATTTTATTATTGTTGTTGTTCATCATCTATTTTATTGGGTCCCAACTTGAGGCCGCTATCTTGTTGCGTGTGCAGTTACTTATATAGATCCCGGGGATGTCTATGCGAAGGCATAGAGGCCACGCGAAGATTGACGCAGTCCCTCATGAAGACTGCGTTCAGAGCCAGATCAGTATTAATCGGGAGGATCTCAACCAAACCTGCACCACCAACTTAATGATTACAAACTTTGAACGTACCCCAAGGCCTGCCAGGGTTTTAGCGGGACGGAGACGAATGGGATATTATTGGGAGTGCCCCTTCATCCCCAAAAAAATAATCACCAAACACAGAATCCCCAGGTAAAAAAAAATCCGAAATACATAATCCCCAAATTTAAAATCCCATTACTAAAATCCCCAACACAAAATCCCCGCACTTTTTTTAGGGCTAAATCCCCAAAACTTTTTTGAGGAAATATCAAAAAACCTGAACACAAAATCACAAAAAATTAACTAAATCCTAAAGAAAAGTTCTGACGTGCATAAACATAATTACGCATTTATATATGTAGGATTTCTTACCATTTCCTTTCATACAAAAGCTTAACGCACTTTTGTTTTAACCCATTATTATTTAATTCATTTAATTATTACCAAATTATTATTTAATTTATTTAAGTTAGTTTGAAATTACAACATTTAGCGACATAAATGCGATCTTATTTTATAAGCGACTCGAATCATACTAAATTCATTTATCGGAAAAAATATATATTTCAAAAATCAAAAGTTGCTTCATAGGTTACAAAAATAATAAAGTTGTTTTAATATACAAGTGAATAGTTCATCACTCTACATCCAGCACTACATTCGGCCGTCCTGGTTTCATTCGACCCCGAATGAGTTAGACCACTTTTCATATATTCTGCAACTGTCGATGTCTTTCCCGGTCCCTCCTAATCTCCTACTTTTCAACTTCATATCGACCATGGTTTAACTTTTTAACTACTCTATATGGCCCTAAGAATTTCGGCTTTAATTTTAAACCACTGCCGAATTGGGTTCTGTTTACAGCTACTAAATCATTAATTTCATAACTCGTTTCCTGTCTTCTTCGCAAATTATATGATGTTCTGTTTTCCAGCTGCATACGAGAAATATTTTCTTTAGCTTCAATTCTAACCAATTCTCAATCTTCGTTTAACTCATTTACCGCTTCATCTTCTAAAAGCTCTTGAAGCTCTGGCGCATTGACCAAACACATATCAATTCCTTTTATAATCTTAAATGCTTAATACTAGGTTCAAACACACACCAAATTGGCAATTTATACTATTTGGGCAATTTATTACGCAATTTGTCATATAATAAATTGTAATAATAAATTGCCAATTTAAAAAAATTGCGTAATAAATTGTTTCAAACTGCAAATGCAACATTGTAAAGTGTGTTTATTGAGTATACTTAAACGTCAGTTACGCATGGCTGAACTATATGGTTGGCTCATCTAATCAGCTGATTTTATGTCTTTCATTTCACTGGAGTACGGATTTCAAAAGAAGATGGCAAAATCAAAATGAAACCAAAACATTGAACACATTTTCTTACAACACACAAAAATTTCAAAGTTTTATGTTTTCATTCCATTTCATTCGCCTAATAATGTGCGTGTTTATTTTGACAGTCTGAACAAAGGTATGTTCTTGCTGTAGAGATGAGCCAACCAGCTATAAATTACTATTGTGTAAGCTAAATCGAGTTGTATGAACAGCACTCAATTCAAATCGAAATTTCCTCAATTTATTTTTCTGTTTGAACATAGTATAAATGTGTTTGTACCAATTATTTGGTGTTTCTGTGCATAGTTTCGATAACATAGGAATCACTATCTTTTTCATCCTCTCCACCTGTCCATTTCCACGTGGCACTCCTGTTGTGATTAGTAAATGCTGAATTTTTTCACCCTCACAATATTCTTTAAATAAATTCGAAGTAAAAGCAGCTCCGGTGTCAGAAATAATACGCTTTGGATTACCAAATACTGCTGCTTGTTTCTTTAGCCTGTCAACTACTGCTTCTGCTCCGGTATTATTTGTGGGATACAACCAAACAAACTTGCTAAATGCATCTACCCCTACAAATATATAATTATATGACTTACTGGTCGTTTTAAGTGGTCCTACATGATCAATGTGGTACGTCCCTAATGGTTTATCTTCCTTATTAATACAGTTTAGAAATCCTTCTTTCTTTCCTATCTGTGCTTGATTGACGATACATTCTATGCAACTTCGCACCACCTGTCCAACCTTTGCACTAACTTTTGGTATATAAAATGTCTTTTCTAATAGATCCTGTGTTTTCTTTGTAGGGAAATGCCCTTGCCTATGTGCCATTTTTATGACCTCGTCTTCCATTTGTGCTGGTACTATAATCAACTCTTTGTGCGGGTTCTTAAAAAGGATATCATATTTGATATAAAAGTCCTCATACTCGTCCTTTTCTAAAATTTTACGAACTCGTCTTTAAGTTGTGCTTGTTTAAGTCGGTACTTTAGCGAGTTGTGTATCATTAAGCAATACACCCTTCTTAAGGCGTCAACGTGCTTCATTCGAGTTCCTGGCCTATGCTCGATTTCATAATTAAAATTTTTGAGAAACAAAGCCCATCTCATAGTCATTGTAAAAGCATTACAGTCCGTTAAAATTTTGAATTTTATTCCTAGCAGGTATATCCTCCACTTCTTTAATGCTTCAATTATTGCTAACACTTCCAACTCATATGACGGATAATTCTCTTCTACAGGCTTTGTTTTTCGACTCATGTACTGCACCGGGTGTAACTGTTGGTCATCTGGATCCTTTTGCAATAAAATAGCCCCATATCCGTACTTACTGGCATCAGTATGGACTTCCGTTACTGCACTTTGGAGAATATCCGTAATACTGGCGCTTTTTGCAAGTGAGCTTTCAACTGCTGAAACGCTGCTACTTCTTTATTTCCTAATTTGAAAGCCACGTCTTTTCTTAACAAGTCTGATAATGGTCTAGCAATAATAGCAAAGTTTTCTATAAACCGTCGAAAAATAGATGTTAGCCCTAAAAATCTCTGTAAACCCTTTTTGTCTGATGGCAATGGAAAATTCTGAAAAGCTTTCGTCTTTTCTTCTGATATTTGCACTGTGCCGTTTTCTATTACGTACCCTAAAAACTCAACTTTACGTTTCAAGAATTGACATTTTTCCATTTAATGTTTAATCCATGTTCGGAACTAACCTTCAAAACTTCTTTTAACTTCTCAGTACCCTCATTTTCATCCTTTGCGGGTATATCAAGTCATCCATATATGTAATCACTGTGCCTTTCTGAATTAGCGTTCGAAACACAGCATTAATATACCTACAGAATATAGCTGGGGAATTCGATATACCAAATGGTACTACACAAAACTCATACTGTCCATCACTTGTCACAAATGCAGTGCACTTCCTTGACAAATCTAAAGTTGTGAAAACTTTCCCATTTTGTAATCTATCTAAGACATCGTCCATAACAACCATCGGGAAATTGTCTCTTACTATCTTTTTTATTGAGTTCCCTATAGTCACAACATAAACGTTTCCCTCCATCTTTTTTGAAACAACCACAATCGGGGAAGCATAGTTAGAATTGCTAGGTAAAATTATGCAATCTCTTAACCAATCTTCAATTTGCCTATCGATAAAGTTACGATCTTCGAATGACATTCGCCTCGGACGTTGATACATAGGTATTTCAACCGACAAACAATTCCATTTTTACGGCTGATTGGCAGTTATCCACTGGTATATATTCATCCACTAAACCCGTTACCTCCCTAGCCAAATTTGTATTTAAATATTTAAACGTCTGGTATATTTGCTTCTTTTAACTCATTAAAATTCATTACATCGAACTCTTTTATCCAACTTTCCGTTTCACTTTTTTTGACATATCTCCGCTGTTTGCTTATTTGGTAAATTCTTCTTTTTTAAAAATTACTTCTTCTTCGGTTAGAACTATGTCAACATCCTTCAAAATGGCTTTTCCTATCATCCCTGCGAATTGAATATCGCTTTCCTGACCACATGAAACGTTATATTTAACGATATCTCGTCTATATTTATCAAGGTTTCAAAACTTCCTATCGTCTCCATCACGTTTGCAAAGCACTGTATAATTTCCTGTGCTCATTGCTCAACTTAGTCTCGCAGCCACTTAACAACAACGTGTCGTAACGCATTATGTTCAAAGAACATCCCGAATCTATAAGGGCTTCAAACTTAAAGTCGTTAAATTTAACGTTTGAAATGTAATTCATTTTAACTCTTTACAAAAAGGTTGAAACACCTCGTCGCCCAAAGAATTAACTGTGCTAAATCCTCTTTATTTCTTTGGAACCCTCTTTCAAACCTTCAAATTCTTGGTATTACATAGACTTATTATATCTGAATCTGGAATACCCTCAATAAATAGTCTAGGTGGAGGGTTGGGGCCGTGTGTAGAAGTCCACGAAAGTGGGGGAAAGCTTCTGACCGCCATTCACCTGGGAATGGCCAGAGCGATTCTTTTGCATGCGGTTCAAGCAGCTCACTACTGCCGGTCGCTTGCGGCCAAGTATCCTCTGGGTAGCCGCTAAACACCCGTTTAGCGGTGAGCTAATGTGAGAAGGCGACAACCTGGCTAGGCCACTCTGACATAATCGGTTTAAGGGCTAGCCGGGGGAGATTTCATCGGCAGCGTCTGTACACCTCTAGGTGCGGCTGCAAGCGGGCGTCTGTCTTGGAGCAAGCGGCTCGCTATATAAACGTGCCAAGTAATATTTTCACCCCCGCTGAGCGGGTTGTGCGCTGGGCTTGGGACCCGCCACGTAAAACCATACTCCAATGAAATATAACAACAAGCCTCGGATAAATACACTCTCTATTGATGACGACCATGGCAAACGTTTGAAGGACAATGAATTGAGGGCATGCACCTGGAACGTCCGCTCCCTGAATGGGATTGGTGCAGATGCCCGGCTGGTTGATGTCCTCGTCAAAGCAAAATCTGACATCACCGCCATCCAAGAAATGCGTTGGACGAAGCAAGGAAGAAAGAAGATCAAAAATTGTGACATATATTGGAGTGGCCATGCGAATAAGCGCAGTTTCGGCGTCGGATTCGTGGTGGGAGAGAGACTTTGTCGCCAAGTGCTGGCGTTCACGCCTGTGGACGAGCGTCTCGCCGCTATTCGAATAAAAGCAAAATTTTTTAATATATCATTCATCTGCGCCCATGCGCCGACAGAGGAGAAAGACGATGAGGTGAAAGACACTTTTTATGAACAATTAGAACGCACATACGAGCGCTGCCCCCGTCATGATATAAAAGTCGTGCTTGGCGACTTTAACGCCAGGGTGGGCAAAGAAGGTGTTTTTGGCCCTACAGTCGGAAAGTTCAGCCTACACAATGAAACTTCTCCTAACGGACTGAGGCTGATTGACTTTGCCGGTGCTCGAAACATGGTCATATCAAGCACGAGGTTCATGCATAAAAAGATACATCAAGCTACATGGCTGTCTCCTGATCGAAATACTCGCAATCAGATCGATCACGTTGTGATAGACGGACGGCATGCCTCCAGTGTTTTAGATGTGCGAACGATCCGAGGACCTAACATCGATTCGGACCATTATCTCGTTGCAGCCAAAATACGCACCCGCCTCAACGCGGCTAAAAACAAGGAACAAAAAACACAAGGAAAGCTAGACGTCGAAAAGCTTCAATCACAACAGACTGCCAATGATTTCGCAACTCGACTCTCACACCTGCTCTCTGAGGGCACAACTCATCCTGAAGGAATACAGGAGCAGTGGGAGCATATCTCCAAAGCACTTCATACTGCCGCCGAGGAAAAAATTGGTTACCGGCGGCCACGAAAAAACAACTGGTATGATGAAGAATGCCGCGTTGCAACCGAAAGAAAAGACGCTGCCTACAGGGCTACGTTAAAAGCGAGCGCGACAAGAGGAGTGTGTGAACGCTATCGTGAGTTGAAAAGGGAAGCGAGACGCCTTTTCAGGAAGAAAAAAGCAGAAGCAGAAAGGCGTGAGTGCGAGGAGCTTGAGCTGCTAGCCACCAGGAATAACGCCCGAAAATTCTACCAAAAAATACGGCGACAGACGGAAGGTTTTAAGACCGGGGCAAACTCCTGTAGGAATGAAAACGGCGACCTTGTAACTGATGTCCAGAGAGTGCTTAGATTATGGAGGGAACACTTCTCTGCTCTCCTAAATGGAGGCAGCAATTCACCGCGCAGAGATGAAGAACCCGATCCCGCAATCGATGATGATGGAATATATGTCCCCCCGCCCGATTATGACGAAGTTAGAATAGCAATAACCAGATTGAAAAACAACAAGGCCGTGGGCGCTGATGGATTGCCTGCGGAGCTATTCAAGTTCGGCGGCGAGGAGTTGGTAAGGCGCATGCAGCAGCTTCTTAGCAAAATATGGGCGGACGAAAGCATGCCCGACGGTTGGAATCTAAGTGTTCTTTGCCCAGTCCACAAGAAGGGGGATACTGCAAAATGCACCAACTATCGTGGAATCAGCCTTCTTAATATCGCATATAAGGTCCTTTCAAGTGTATTGTGCGAAAGATTGAAGCCCACCGTGAACCGGCTGATTGGACCTTATCAGTGCGGCTTCAGACCTGGTAAATCTACCATCGACCAGATTTTCACAATGCGCCAAATCTTGGAAAAAACCCGTGAAAGGAGAATCGACACACATCACCTCTTCGTCGACTTTAAAGCCGCCTTCGACAGCACGAAAAGGAGCTGCCTATATGCCGCTATGTCTGAATTTGGTTTCCCCGCAAAACTTATACGGCTGTGCAAAATGACGTTGAGCAACACCATCAGCTTAGTCAGAATTGGGAAGGACCTCTCCGAGCCGTTCGAAACTAAACGAGGTTTCAGACAGGGTGACCCCCTATCGTGCGATTTCTTTAATTTGATGCTGGAGAAAATTATACTAGCTGCAGAACTTAACCGCACTGGAACAATATACTATAAAAGCGTGCAATTACTGGCATATGCTGATGACATTGATATCATCGGCCTAAACACCCGCGCTGTTAGTTCTGCTTACTCCAAGCTGGAAAAAGAAGCGGTAAAGATGGGTTTGATGGTGAATGAGGACAAAACGAAGTACCTGCTGTCATCGAGCAAAGAGTCAGCGCACGCTACTGTTGGCAGCCATAATTTCGAAATAGTAAAAGACTTCGTTTATTTGGGAACCAGCATCAACATTAGCAACAACATCAGCACTGAAATCCAGGGAAGAATCAATCTTGCCAATAAATGCTACTTTGGACTAGGTAGGCAATTGAAAAGTAAAGTCCTCTCTCGGCGAACGAAAATCATACTCTACAAGTCACTTATCGTACCCGTCCTGCTATATGGGGCAGAAGCATGGACCATGACAACAGCAGATGAAGCGGCTTTGGGAGTGTTCGAGAGAAAAGTTCTTCGAAAGATTTATGGACCTCTACGCGTTGGCGATGGCGAGTACCGAAGAAGATTTAATGATGAGCTGTACGAGCTATACGCAGACATCAACATAGTCCAGCGAATTAAAACGCAGCGGCTACGTTGGCTAGGCCATGTTATGCGAATGAAAGATGATGCTCCGGCCAAGAAAGTGTTTCTATCGGAACCCGCCTATGGAAGCAGAGGTAGAGGGCGGCCCCCACTCCGTTGGAAGGACCAGGTGGAAAACGATTTAAACTCCCTTGGTGTGACCAATTGGCGCCGGTTGGCGGAGCGAAGGAGCGACTGGCGCGCCTTGTTGGACGGCCATAACCGTTTAGACGGTTAAGCGCCAATTAAGTAAGTAAGTAAGTAAGTAATTTAAAATATACTTTGGCTTCCTACGAAAAGCTTAGCTGCTTCACGCAAAAGCTGCTTTCCATACACAAATTTTTGTAAATCGTTCCACTTTACAACATCTGCATTTAGCTCAAAGTCATTCAAAAATCTAATATCTACAGATCCCTCTCCATAAAACGGATTAATACAATCGCTCGTATCTTTAAAAGCAAACTGCTGTTGTCGTACGAGAAACTGGGAAGACTGTATGACATTATTTTCTTGCACATCATCATATATTGATTGATTAGACTCATCTTCACTCTGATCGTTACGTAACAACCCGTAGTGCTGAAGTAACCTAATATGTAATTCACTTTTTAGGCCTGATGTTGAAAGATTTCATAATTTCATTCAAATCCATTTTCACAAAAAAGAAATTTTGGTTCAATACTAAAATAAAAATAAAAAACTCTCTTATTTAATAGACGTGTTTGAAGGCTATTCTTTCAATATCAAGAAACATACATGCATACAAATGTGTACACAAATTTTAATTAACTTCTTTTTTATTACATCTAGTTTTGAAATTTATATACTCTGTTTTTAAAAACAACTCTGTTTTCAACTACTTTTTACTATCTCTTGTATTATTTCGCTTCTTTTTATTACCTTTGTTAGTTTTGTATTTCACTCTCTATTTACCAAAATTCTGTGCTTCTACCTTATTTGATCGTCGTCACTCTGTATCACCTATTTTGATTTCTTCTTCTCTTATTGCCACGACCTTCACATTTGCTTTCTATTTTGTTATATCTTCTTTCAGCATTTATTTCGATTATACATTCACTTCACATTATATCTTCTTAATTTCTTCAAAATCTTGCTCTTCTTTTACATCAATTTCGTATTTGCATTCTACTTGATTTTTATCTTCATTCAATACTTCCACTAAATTTGCATTTCTTTGTGTTTATTTATATTTCTTTGAACATTAATTTCTTTCTACATATATTCACTTCACATCGATAGCGCAATGTTTTTTTTTATATAGTTTTTTTTCGGTTCACACAGCTTCTTATATGAATTTCTATTTTAAATTAGCATAAATTTATTTGCACAACCTTCTTTGTTTATCGATTCATTAAATTTTATTTTCTTCTGCTTTATCTTCTTTTTGTAAAACTTCTTCTTTATTGGTATCAACATTTTTTTTAATATAAACTTTTTCTTCATTTACTTCTTGTTTTGATTATTCTCTTTCTTTCAACAAACTTCTTTTTATATCATCTTACACAAATTTGGATTTCACTTCGTATTTTATATTCGTTTTTGTGTCGTCTCTTCACTTTGATTTGGCTTCTTAGTCGTTTTCTTTTTTTTTACTAAAACTTCTTTACATTTGCTTTGCACGCATGTACATACATTTGTACGTTTATACACACATTCTAGTTAGTATGCCTGAGTTCCGCTTTATTTAGCTGTACTTTTATTTTAACTGTTCAGCTACTTCCGCTGCTGACGTTCTGATTCGGCTATAGGCACTGCCGACACTCAGCTTCGGTTACCGCCCCTGCTGATGCTCTGCTCGGGCTACTGACACTCTGCGTCGACTGGGGGTAAATAAAAGTGATTGTTTCTGCCTGCGTCAGCTGCGCTGCTTTTTGGCGTCTCCTTCATATAAAAAACGTTTTCTTCGCGAAATTTACATAAAAATGTTCAAAATAATGCAGTTTTTGAAAAAATATGACTATTTTTCATATATTAGAGTCTTGCAGCCGACACAAACATGCGACTTCGTACGATTCAACTTATCTGCTGCTGATTTCATTGGCAGAGATCCCGATTGAGCCCCCAATTTGTAGGATTTCTTACCATTTTCTTTCATACAAAAACTTAACGCACTTTTGTTTTAACCAGTTATTATTTAATTCATTTAATTATTAACAAATTATTATTTAATTTATTTAAGTTAGTTTGAAATTACAACATTTAGCGACATAAATGCGATCTTATTTTATAAGCGTCACGAATCGTACTAAATTCATTTATTCGGAAAAAATATATATTTCAAAAATCAAAAGTTGCTTCAAAGGTTACAAAAATAATAAAGTTGTTTTAATATACAAGTGAATAGTTCATCACTCTACATCCAGCACTACATATGTATATATGCTTATGACTATAAGCATAAAGTAAAATGATGGCGAATAACCTAACGGTGCACGTTCTATTTTCATTGTGTTTTCATATCTTCTCTCTGTTCCAACCATGTCAATCTTATATTGCGAAATTGACAACAACTTCTTATGTACATCAGTGGCACAGAGGGTTAGGTCTTCAACTACCGTGCAAAAGTCGTCGGTTCAATGCCAGATCACGGATTTAAATTTCATTTTATATTTATTTAATTTTGGTTTATAAATTTGTTATTAAAAATACTGTGAAAAAATATTAAAAAATTTAAATAAAAAACCTAGATCTGGTGGTGAAGCGACGATGAGAAAATATCGCAAGATTAGCATAATATCATTAATATAGCTATTGAATAGAAGGAAACTACGAAAGCGAACTGCAAAAGTTCTCAAAATAATTGAAAAAATGAAAATTCAAAACGTTACAGATCGCCATCGCCTAAATATATTCTTGGAGAAAAAATTCCGATAAAGTATAAGTTTTGTTTGTCAAATGAATTTCTATCGCCTTATTAACTGCAAAATGTACCGAATTAGTTACTTCTTGGCGATAGACGATACAATTATCAGAAAACTGCTGGCAGGGTTTTGTAATGTAATTTATACATAAAAATATATGTATGTACATATGTATTTATAATTTGTAAAAACCAAAAAAAAATTTCCGGTGTTTATCTGCAATGCTATGAATTTTGAATTTTTTTGTTATGTAAATACTGTATTAATTGTGTTTATAAGTTATTGCGTTGCACTGTACTTTCTTTAATGTGCCCATTAAATATTTGTGAAATCATCAATATTGAAGTGTTAATTTGGAAATAGAATAAACATAACTATCCTTTTTCTGTGTGAAAATGGGGATTTCGTGTTGGGGATTTTGATTATGGGATTTTGATTTTGGGGATTTTGACTTGGGGATTTTGATTTGGGGATTTAAATTTTGGGGATAAAGGGGCTAACCCGACATTAATAACCCGAAAATCATTTCGACGGTGTGTCAAGTCGTGTACTCTGATTTCCGAATGACACAGTCGCCAGCCCTTAACAACCATATCGAAATCGTTGGTTCCAGTATACCTTAATTAAGACTTTATAGGGCTCAGTCTTAATGCGACAATTAAGTTAAATTTACAAATAATTTACCTATTTACCTTCCTGAGTGTGTATCCCACGTCGTATAGTTGCCGCCCTATCTTGGGTAGGTATTCTCTTGAAGCAACCTCGAACTAGGCTGTGGATGCTTAATTCAGGGCGGCATCTACTCGCCCTGTCACTGGAGGTTCTCAGAGTGATTTAGGCGTTTTAAGCCAAACCCTCCTCGCCAGCCGCTCTTGGTCAGGGGCTGCTTATTTGAGTATTCGCAGCTAACCTAAATTAATAGACCGTTCACTGTTTGCCGGCAGTGACCCCCTTGGCCTGAGCTCAGCCTATATCTGTATCTATATTTAAATGTATATTTATATGTATATCTATATCTATATCTTTTGCGGGGAGGCTGAAAAATGCCTAATGCACCATAATTGCTGCCGTCGCAGCAACCGTGTGTCCGTAGAGTAAAAAACAGCCCCGTTTTGGAACCGTTGCCCACCCCGGCACTACTTTCGCATTACTTCAGGGTGGCGTTCCATATTTCTTATTTTTTATGAGCCTACTGTTGTCCCTGCGTCCAGGTTCCCGCTATTTGCTCTGAGTGTCCATTTAACGCCACTGCTTCGCATGCGCATTTCTCTGCGCTCCCTCTCAGCATCCATCAGGCGTGTCATTACTATAAATGCCATTTTGCTCACTGCAGTCCAGCACCCATTTCCTGTAGCACATATGTGATACTAAATTTCTCGTGGTAGGTTCTTCCCCAAATACTCCATGCAAGGTGAGTCTTTCTTCGTGGAAACGGGGGAAGTGGAACATGACGTGTTCTGCGTTTTCTAACTCCGTGGTACACATTGGGCAATGAGGATTTTCCTCTATCCTACGCTTCCAATAATATTCTTTGAAACCGCCATGTCCACTCATTATCTGCGTGAGATGGTAATTCAGTTCTCCGTGCTTCCGCTCATTCCATTGAGCTACGTTCCAAACTAGTGTGAAAGTCCAACGCCTTTTACTCGAGGCCTCCCAGCGTTCTTGCCACTTAGCTATTGTTTGTGTCCTTGCTCTTTTCTTGTCTTCTTCAGATGGTCGCTCGATATTAGTGTTATACAGATCGGCCATTTCGCTTGCCAGTAAGTCCACTGTGATTTTCCGGGTTAGAACCAGGATCGCGTCGTCGGACACCGTCCGATAAGCACTTGCTATTCTTAAAAAGCAAGTCGGTACGCTGCTAATATATATTTTTGATGGGTCTGTTTAGATCCATACCACACTGGTGCTGCGTATAGTATTATTGAGCTGGTTACTGTGGACAATAGCTGACGTGTAGCTTCGCTCGGACCACCAATGTTAGGCATTATTCGCATAAGTGATCCATTAACTTTGGCAATTTTCTCCCCCACCGCTCTGAAGTGCTCTTTGAAAGTTAACTTAGAGTCAATGTGCACTCCTAAGTATTTTAAGGAATCCTTTGAAGTGATTTGATGATCCCCGAAAGTTAAAACTAACTCGTTCGCCGACCATTTGGAGCTTACTAATACCACTTCCGTCTTTTGGCTAGCCAACTCCAGTCCCGTATTGGTCAGCCATTCCTTTATTCTTGCTACGGCGTCATTACATAATGCTTGAAGCAGGTCCAGTTTCTTGGCCACTACTACCACTGCAATATCATCAGCATATCCCACAATTTGCGTGTTTTCTGGTAGATCAATCTTTAGCACCCCGTCATACATTACATTCCAAGGCGTTGTATCGAGAACAGCATTCTTGATGTCCAACATAATCAGTGCACAGAACTTCCTTTTATTTTGGCCTCCAGAGATAGCTTCTCTAGCTATATTGACGACTGTTTGTATTGCATCTACAGTGGATCTTGATTTGTGAAATCCATATTGACTCTTCGATAAGCCACCTGGTCTTTCTAGAGTCAGCTGTAGGCGCTGACTAATTATACGCTCGAAAATCTTCCCTAGGGAATCCAGCATACAAAGTGGCCTATATGGGGATGGTTGGTCCGGCTGTTTACCACGTTTCAGCAATAGGACAAGTCTTTGTCGTTTCCACGGGCGAGGGAACACGCCTTCTTGCATACAGGCATTAAAAAGATCAGTAAATAATGTAGACGTTATATCTATATCTATATTCTATATATATATATATAGTTATTAATATATATTTTGAAAGCCGTTTTTTTCTGGACCGCAAAGCTCGAGAACGGCTGAACCGATTGAGATGAAATTTTGAGCATAGATTTGGTGGTGGCTCGAAATGGTTAAAGGCTAAAAAACGGCAAAGATTTATAAACTTTTTTGAGATATCGACCAAAATGTGGACCAGGCTAACCCTAAAATATGGTACACATGAGATAAGAGAAAGCAATTTAATGCCGACATACAAAGTTCAAGGGCAGGTATACCACCTTGTTGGATCATTATTGCCAGAACCGGATGTACTTGCTAAATACCTACAAAATGTATTTTATTTCTGAAGCTGACCAAACATTTATTCGCTCAAACATGAATCCTTCGTTAAAAGTGGAAGTTATTGAAATGCTTCAAAATTTATTGCACATGTATAATTCATTAATTTCAAGCTTAAAGTACAATATAGAACGTATGTCCACGCCCGAGTCTGTGAATGATTTTCGGTTAGTTATACACTCGGATAAATTACCGGCTAATGATCACAGGGGACGACATAATGTACCTTTAATAAATGAAGTAGCCGTCCTTTTGATAGACGAATACATGGGGCCTAGAGATATTGTATTGCATTGTCGCACGGGGCAACTCCAACGAGTCTCAGAGCTACATTGAGCGTATGATCCTCTTCAATATCCGACCATGTTTGTAAGAGGAGAAGGCGGATACTGCTTGAATATGCCAAATTGTGATCAAACAAAATATATATCTTGCATGCAGTTCTATGCTCACCGGTTCATGATCAGAGATATCTGTTTAAATCACCTTCATTATTTTAAAAATTTATTGAACCAACACTCCGTGGACATGATGGCAAAGTTGATTTCCGAAAGAATGAATTTCATACGCAGAAATCAGCAACAACTATGTGCTGAAGAATATATACACTTACGTGATGCTATCAATGAAGATTCTAATAACTATTAATGTTTCTACCATAGGCCAAAAAGTTATACTTCCATCGCCATTTACGGGCTCAGCGCATTATATGCCGGAAAAAACACAAAACGCGATGACATATGTACGTCATTATGGACGCTCTTATTTATTTACAACATTCACATGTTGAGCTTTTTGATTCACAAAAGTCATATTATCGACATGATATTGTAGCTAGAGTTTTTCATTTAAAAATGAGAAAGCTAATGTTTATTTTAACCAAAAAATGCATTTTGGAGAAGTTAGGTGCCACATGGTCTCAGTAGAATGACAAAAACGTGGGTTACTGCATTGTCATATATTGCTTTGGCTGCAGACGAAAATTCAACCACACGAAATAGATAGCATTATTTGTACTAAAATACCCAGCCAACGCGATGACCCACTCCTGTACGAAATTGTGTGCAAAAATAAGATACATGGACCATGTGGACAACATAATATATTTTCCCCATGCCTGGCAGATGGTAAGTGTGTGAAGAGATTTCCCCGCAATTATAGCGCTGAGACGCAGTCTGTCGAAGATGGCTATCCAACATACCGTAGACGATGTCCTGAAAACGGAGGTAATACTGCCGACCTGGTTTTACGTGGAACTATGACCAGGACAGACAATAGATGGGTTGTTACTTATTGTCCTGTACTCCTGCGATGTTTTTTGGCACACATTAACGTTGAAGTCCGTTAAAGCTATTAAAAATATTTGCAAATTATACAAAAATTTTATATTGTAACGAATTTATTTGCAAATCCTCTTATTTGCAACCTTCTGCTAAGTTCGAATCAGTAAACTGATGAATAAATAACTCCAATATTTAATAATGCAAAATGGACTTTATTAAAGTACTTCACAATACATAACTCTACTATTGCCCGACAGATAGCGTGCTTAATTGAAACTGACTCTAGCGCCTCTATCTGTCGCTGCCTTTTATACTCTTTGATTTCCTCGTTCGCATCTTCTAAGCGCTTCCATTTTCAGAATCTACTAGTTGACCATCAGCTATCAAATTTCTCAGCTGTAACTACAATTGCACGATTTTATAGCTTCTCTCATTACATACTTTAGGGAGTATCTCAGATATATGCATGTGGTTGTGCGTTGCTTCTCAGCTGCGTATACGTACATATGTGTTGACATAGTGATTGATTCGTTTATGTAGATACATAATGATTGATTTATGGATGTGCATACAAGGCGCTGCTTAGCATCGGCTTTGAAATGGCAGTACCCCTTAATGTTGCTAATATTCGTAACACTGCCCTCCACCTAAGTCTGATCGTCCCGATCAGATAAATCTCCCGATCTAAACGCCGCTAGCATCTCCAAATGTACCATTCTTCTACTCCGTGGTTTCCCAATGGTTTGTATGCGGTAGATGGTATCACTGATCTTCTTCACAACTCTGTACGGGCTTTCCCAACTGCACAAAAATTTTGATGGAACACCTTTCCGCCGCACAGTGTAGAACAAGCTAGCTGGACAATATTATTTTATGAGATTTTCCGCTTCATATGCAGTCATTTATTACAACTACGTAATTTTTTCAGCCATGTGTTCTTTTTTTATTTTTTTTTCAAAATTTTACTTCATATGCATACATTTGCTTATTTCATATAGAGTAACTCATGTGAATAAGTGACATAGATCCAAAAAAATTTAAAGGACTTAAGAATATTACTTTATTGTACTTAAATTGAATGGACTGCAAATCTCAATACTCTAAAAAATTTTAAAAATTTGGAAAAAATTTAAATTTTTTATGAAAATTCGTCGAATTTTTCAAACATTTTTTATATATAATTTAGTTTTTGTTATAGATCGTGACAAATTTTCTTATGGGAAATTAGTTAAAATATGAAAATTCGTCGAATTTTTCAAATATTTTTTAAATATAATTTAGTTTTTGTTATAGATCGTGACAAATTTTCTTATGGGAAATTAGTTAAAATAAATTTGCGGAAGCGAAAATTGTATGAATTGTCCAAAAAGGTGTGTATATTTATTTATGTGAGTGACTGTACATATATATGTATTACATATTTTGTATTTATTTGAGTATTTTTCCTGGCGCTACAATTTTTACAAAATTTATTTTATAGTACCAGTCAGGAATGTAAGAGTGAATTACAATAATAATAATAACAATGTAAATAATTAAATTAATTATGTGAAAAATACTTATTACAAAAACTTAAAAGTAAAGTATCATACAAAGTAGAAAAGACAATAGATTTAAATAAAATAAAACCTGATCCAACAAAAAGTTATAGGGTAGGTTATCTTTTATAATTACGTTATTATTCGCTATCATCACTTTCATTCGATGAGTCACTTGTGGAATAGTCATGAGCATCAGCAACATTACTGTGAAAGCTTGAAACAACTGGGGTATTTATTGACTCCTCAACATTATCGGGGGACAGTAAATTTAAGTCTTCTGAAGTCAGGCTTTGAAATTTTTTCTTAGGTATCTCCCTAAAACTGTTAACTAAAAGATCCGATGTTAAAAGCAACATATTCATAAGATCTCTATTCGTGGCTTCACGCGACTGCTTTTGTGTGTTATCATCCCTGAATCGTCTCAAATCTTTGTTACGGGCTTCCTGTGCTTCCTCAGAAAGTTGACCAATAGGTAAAATTGCTGATTTTATAATATCAGTACTATGCACTAAGATGTTATTAACTGTAGCATGCATATAAACCATGGATAGAGATCTATGCATAGTTTTTTAGTCTCGACCGCAAATTTTTCAAATCTTTGGATATTTATATTGTACCCAGATGCTAATGCGCGAAGGAGAGTTTTGAAAATTTTGATGAGCGTTACATCCAATCCCGTAATCTCAGCACTAGCCTCAGAATTTTCGAAAAAACTACGAGCAGTGTTGCCGTCATTGGTATTGCCGAAACCTGGTTTTGGTTTATCTACTATTAATCCAAGTACACTTTTAAATTTATTCTGGATTTCGTTGGAACGTAGCTTTACACTCTCTTTATCTGCCTCATTCCTAAGCTGCCATTTTTTTACTTCGAGGCGATAACTTATGTGAAGCAAGCATTCAGAACATCTTATCCATGTATGGAGAGTAGGCAAACCAAAACCAAGATTATCTCGGTTAGGCGTAAAGTCCCGTAACTCATTATTCATATCTATTGGAATGGCACCACAAATATAACACTTTTGTGCGGAAGAAGTTTCAGTAAAAGCATTGCAAACTTTTCCGTCAATCATGTTAGAAGCATATTGTGATTTACGGAAACTTCGTATCTTCGAGCATGTACTTGTGACAACAACGCATTTATCTCTCTAAAACTTTGTTCGTTTAAAAACAATAAAATCTTTTGTTCTCTTTAGAAAAATAAATTTAATTGGACAAAAATACATTGTAGAAGAAGGTCGGGGATCTGCCAACAATGTACCTTTTCATCCTGTAATGAAGAGGAACGAAAGAAATATAAACAAAACTCAGTGTCAGAACTGCATGTAAACTTTTGCTATATGTGCTATGGCCAGAGCTTCCATCGCACCTCACTTGCTGATTAAAGTATACGTCAAGTTTGTAGTAATAAACTAACAAAAACTTCTTGATTTGCTTAAAACTAAACGCTCAACAGTATTATCTAATACGGAATGGACTTTAATTTCCGCACGTGTTTTCACCCACATCAATTTCATTTGGATAGCATTCTGCTCTTTCTTAAAAATGATGGATAAACCTTAGCCTCTGTGTCCCTTCCGAGTCGTTTTTTACCAATGATTGTCGACTTGCTATCTACGTAGTATGCTAAAGCTTCTACATTGCTCAGCATCTTGCATCTGGCTCACATGTCATCTTTTTGCCGGATATTTGAGTGGTTTCTGTGATTTTTTATAATGTTAGCAACATTTCTGTTGCCGGAAATACACGTGATACATCTGCCGCATAAAGTAACTCACCAGGACTTCTAGATTGCAAGAGGTTTTCCACTCGACGCCGTTTGGTTTTTCACTGCAGCTAACAAGCCCTTCTTTCGTCTTCCGGGGCCAGGGTTACCTGAAGAAGTGGTTGGTTGGTATGATGGCAACTTGAATCTACCGTTATTGTAAATGTGAAGTCTGGACCCGAAGCACTCCGAGATTTTATCAAAATCGCTCCTTATGTCTTCCAGAAGTGTTCCACTTTTCGATCCAGCTTCGACGAATACGCCGATATTTGTAAGCTTAAACTTTTATCGAATACTCGGCTGCTTCGCTTAAATCGTACTTAAGTACAACAAAACTCAATAATTCTTATATCTGGTTTCCTTCGAATGTTGAATCCAAATGTCAAAAAACTCCGTTCTTGGTACGGTTATAACTAAACTGCTTTGTGTTGTGATTTTCCGACAGGTGAATAGTTGATGATGTTGTGATGCCATCTTAAGTGTCGTTGATCGGTCTGATTTGTTACAGTTGTGCAGTATTTATATTACATTCAGGTATTGCGTAGATGCTACCAATGGGTGTTTTGTGTAGCGTTCCTGTGTGGTTATACCTGCATTAGGATTGCTATGTACCTATTTTATGCCTTGGTGACTGGTGCGGTATGTTGTGCAGGTTGAAGTCACTAATCTTCGCCTTTTGCTTTTGGTGTGCTCTTGTTGACCTTGCGCGTTTTACTTTTGTGGTTTATGGCTACGTGTTGTTCCCAGTACCTGGGAATGGCTTTGCCGTTTGTAGATCAACTTTAAAGGTTCAAATATCTCGTCGGAGCTGGTACGTACATACATCCTATTTTATATGTAGAGATAACTAAATCTACCAGATGTGCAAAGAATCGCAATGGTTTTTTCTTTCGACTATTAGAGAATACTTGCGACTATAGCACATGTAAAATTTAGCCCGGGTCCGCGGATGTATGTAACTTTTTTGTCCCTAATGTAAAAAATATAGAGAAAAATACCTTTTCCCTCTTAATAACGGATGTTAAATTTATTGAAAATACTCTAATTGCGAAAGAATTACTATTAAGAAATTTTACTTACCTTCGAGCTTAGAATCCATTAAAAAATTTATATAAAAGTGTTCACTTAAAGTAACATGAAGCTTAATATTCAACAAGAATTTGCAATTAATCAATGCATTTTACAGCCACTCCGAAACACTGTGCGCCGGTGAGGGTTGTATCACAGTACCAAATCTCCCGCCAAGAAACCTTCCGAATTATTGTTCTCATCGTACTGTGTTTCATCGTACTACTCATATCCTGGTTCGTTCCTTCACACTCTGTTGTGTGGCCAATTAACTACTTCGTAGAGCTTGCGCTTGACGGATTTGCTTTGCATAATCAGTATCGTTCCGACGCTTCACAACAGTAGTGTGTTCCGCTTGAAACCACCGTTGCATTCTTTCTGCGAAATTCTTTCCTTCGTTTTAGTGCGTCCGTTAGGCCTTTCAATGCCAGTGTTTCTCTCACAGGTACCTTCGGTTTGATTTGTTTGGCCCATTGGTTCCATCAACCTTGGCTCGATCTATTTTCCTTGACTTTCGTGGTCTCTGTCGAATCTCCTCCACCAGCACTCGCTTACTGCGGAACCCTTTTTCCAAACTGAGTTAAGTGGCACATCCTGGTTCTCATAATGCATCACCCATCTCTGCATATCGATCTGATGTCATGGTCAACCAGAAGTCCACTCCCATATGACTTCATCAAACATCTCCGCCACAACGAATTTGTGTAGGCCCATGACTTCCCCAATTAAGACTTCACATACCATTCTCCCTGGACTTGGTTATACTCCCCAGTAATCGTACGGAATCTTGCTCCAGGTAATGTCTTACTTCCTGTTGACCAAATCAGATCAAATCAAGGAAGATGCGCCCGTATCTACAGTCAGTACACGCTCCTTGCCATCCACATTCCCTTTGACGGCAAGACTGCTCGATTTCTTCCAATTTGCGACACAGATATCACAGGACATTCAATAGCTGGGCAAGTTTTCGTTCTTTACATCTGACACGCTCTTTCTCATCTCCTCCAGCTTTGCGTTTACGGCCACCCACATTATTGAAACTATTAGTACCAAGATCGCAATGACGTGCAATGTGACCGGGACTCCCACATATGAAGCATTTGATAACTCTTCCACTCCGCTTTTGCGATCCTTTCAGTCACCTCCAATATTGTGTCTACCCACTCCGGCCGCGGAAGCGGTTCATTAACTCCATTTGGTATATCTGTCTTCTATGCTCAGTTCCGTATCGTCTCTCTAGAGCATCCATCAATGCTCATAACAGTTCCGTTCGCCCTCTGGAATGGTTTGTAAAATCTCAGATGCAGGCCCTTTCAATGCCATGAACAGTGCAGCAACTTTATTTCAGCACTCCAGTTGTTCACTGCTGTGGTCTTCTCAAACTGAATCTTAAACACCTGGAAATACCAGAACCGTCAAAGGATGGTGTCTTTACCTTCGGATTGCTTGCTAAAACAGCTGGGCGATTTAGTTGTAACTGCTCCATACGACTTTTCAAATAATCTACTTCTGCCTGAAATTGCGCCATTTTTTCATCTGCCGACATTCATATATACGTGCCTCTTGCGCTTCAATTGAGATACCATATATGTCTTTTGGTCTTCCAGTGAGATGACACTTGCGACGTCTTTTCTGAAATACGTGTCTCCTGTGATTCCAGTTGGGATGCTATATATGTCTTCTGTTCTTCCAGTTGAGATGACATGTTGGTGGCTATTTGTGATGACATTTCGGACATTTGTGCCGATATTGCAGCCAATATCATGTTCAGGTCTGTGTTCGCCATTGTCTGCGGTGTTTCATTTTCTCCCCAAATTTTGTTTTCTCATCGGCATCACGATCAAAGACATACTTTTCCACGTCAATTTCTTCTAATTCCATTGCCTGTCGTAGTCGTTCCTGAAGTTCAGCTCTCCAACTCCTTCTTCAGTTGCTGGACCTTCGATTCACTTAACTTTGCCATGTCCAAGTTGTATTCGAAATCTCCGGAATTTATTCAACAATTCCTCTTCTGACACCAACTGTAACGAATTTACTTGCAAATCCTCTTATTTGAAACCTTCTGCTAAGTTCAAATCACTAAACTGTTGAATAAATAACTCCAATATTTAATAATGCAAAATGGCCTTTATTAAAGTACTTCACAATAAATAACTCTAATATTGCCCGACAGATAGCATGCTTAATCGAAACTGATTATTGCGCCTCTACCGTTGATGCCTTTTATACTCTTTGATTTCCTCTTTCGCATCTTCTAGGCGCTTTCATTTCCAGAATCTATTATATGGCCATCAGCTATCAAATTTCTCAGCTGTAACTACAATTACACGATTTTATAGCTTCTCTCATTGCATACTTTCGGGAGTATCTCAGATATATACATGTGGTTGTGCGTTGCTTCTCAGCTGCGTATACGTACATATGTGTAGACATAATGATTGATTCGTTTATGTAGATACATAATGATTGATTTATGGATGTGCATACAAGGCGCTGCTTAGCATCGGCTTAGAGATGGCAGTACCCCTTAATGTTGCTAATATTCGTAACAATATGCTCACTTTGCATATTTTTTTAAATTTATAATGGTCAATGAATTCAAATAAAAACGCCCAAGGCGAACATGTTTTCAAATTGTCCTCATGTTGTTAAAAAAAGCAAATTACCCAAAAAAGGTGCCGATTTAAAAAAAAATGCATTGCCATTGGCTGAAAGAATAAGCGATATCAGTGATGCAAAATCCTTTAGTAGGTTCTAGGGGCATAAACACTCCTTTGAAACCTCATACTTAAGTTAAGGATATATGATAAGTCTTTGAAAATAACAGTTCCGTTCGCTGATAAGTCTTTGAAAAATCACTTGGGCTTACATTCAAACATCTGTTGTTTATTTGCGAAACTGTACAGTAGCGTCTGAAATATTAATTTTAATTTTCACACTTCATCCTTCAACACCAAAGTATCCCGGTTTGACATTTCCTAAAGTTGGCGGCCCTATCCAAAAATAGTCCCTTGGAGTGAACCACATTGATTATGACCTACCAACCATGTTTAAATATCACCTACATGTTACGGCTCCTTTTACAAATTTGAATACGTAGGCACATATATTTACCAGGTGAGGCTTGGCCCTTCGCAAGAACACTCAAAGAGGTGAAGCAGAAGCTTTCCCAAGACCGTCGAACTAATGATCGGGTGTGCCACTACCCTAACGTAGTGGACAATCGTACTGGTCTGAAAACTGAAGGTACGCGGTCAACCATAATGAGCTCTTATATCATGAGGCAGGAAACCAGCAGTTAACATGTTTCAAATTAAAATCGGTCGACTTTCATTCTAAAATAACGTTGAAATCAAGGTTTTGAACACAAACGTCTGCAAATTATGTATCTAGATTTTAAAAATTTTATACAGGGTCCTTGTAAAATTTTAATTATGTTGATGCGCCGAGGATTATACGATTTTCACCCATGAGTTACGCAATGACATCCACTTAGGCTGCTTATGATTTCGAGGACGGCATCCTTGGCCGAATAGTCACTCCTTAACGTGTCAAGGTGTTTTTCTGGTGTAGCTTGGCAGCATAACGCGACAAAAACATCCGTTAGAAAGTCTTTGGAGCTACACCTAGAGCTTCTAGGAAAGTGACGTCGACGAAGGTACATATGATTTCGAAGTCGCAGTCCTATAGCTTCTGTGCTGGCATATGGTGTGAGGGTCAGGAGGCGTGGTAGCGACTGGTGGTCGGGATTGCTACTGTTCGCACATCGGGAATTGTAGCTCTTAATCATCGGGAGTTGTAGCTCGAAAAAAATGGATGCGCCCTGTGCCACAAGAGCCATAAGTATTAATAGACCGTTAGTAGCAACCGTAAGTCGCCTTTGTGCGTGATATCCAAGGAGCCACAAATGATTTCAAGAAATTGTGGTCGCGACGATTATTAGGAGTTAGCCCAGGTGAAACTATGCTTTGCACAAGATATACAGACAAGAGTGTGACCATTTAAGGTATCTCTATTTCTTTTCAGCTGACGAAGCAGTACCAATTCCAAAGACCGGGGTTAGGTTGGAAGCCTCTCTAAAGTAAGTGAACGAGGGACAATCCCTCCGCAAGGAGCTACTTCTGAAAATTTTTGAACAATCTGCGAAATTTTGAGGCAAAACCCCCGGATCTTTCCGAAATGGCCAAACGTTGATTTCCTTAAATACATACAAACAAAACCTTTCCTAAATATTTTTTTAAATAGAAAATCAAGCTTTTTGGAGTAACAATTCCGGCGTGCGCCGGTGCGCCGGCGCGCCGCCGCCGATAAAGTGATCGGCGTAAACCTCTACTCCATAGTGCCCGACTATGAGGCGGAGCTATTTAGGACTGGCATCTATGCCATTCGCCCCATAGGAGGGTGGCGGGATGTCGGTGACCAAGAACTGCCAACCCCTAATCCAGGGTGTTATGGGGACCGTGCCTATTGGACGATTTGCAGCCAGGGGATAAATTCGGCTGTATTCGAAAGGAGCCTTCCCGATACCGGGCCATCTCGGAACGTATTGATGACCTTACTAAAGTAAGGGGCGCTGCTGTGGCGGACGGTTATTTCCCCGTATATAATACTGGACCGATGAGCCCGCCTTGTCGGGCAGGTGGTCGTACGGCCAAGATGAGCGACACATTACCTAATTGTAATAAGGACGATGATAAGAGGAGGACTGAGTCGCAAACCAAGGATGACAAATACGCATTAAGCGATACGTCGGACTCGGGGAGCGAAAGTAGTGCTGATTCAATGACCTATGCGTTGGAAATCACACAAATGAAAACGGAGTAGAAGAGTGGAGAAGGGTACGTAGCGGAGGAAGTAAAAAAGCTCACTTGCAGTACCGTGCAGCACTAAGAATTGTCCAATGCCTGGGAGCAGTGGTCGACCCAATATAAGTGGAGATCGAGGTCTTGGAATGGGCCCATGGGGCGGTAGAAGTAGGTCGAAGGCAGTTCAAAAGGTTTGCTGCAAGAAAACCTCGGTTCTGCAACCGGTACGAGGACGAAGCAGCGTCGAATGAAGAGGCAACGTTTGGCGGAAGGCGACAATCCTGCTTTCAAGAGGCAGGACAGTCGCATAGACAAGACAAGTAAGCCCAAAGCTGTAAGACTGATGGGCCCCAATAGCGAAGTAGCAACTACCTCGAAAGCTGCGAGTCGGAGGGAAGTTCCAACTACGGAAGTAGGAGATAAGCCAAAGGGAGATAACGCTAAGACTCCGTATTTTTCGGAGGTGCTAAAGGGAGTTAACGCCAATTCTCCGGCTTTCTCGGAAGTGCCACAGGGATATAACACTAAGATTCCGGCTTTTCCCGAGAAGATGAGTGATGTAGCAAAGCAGTCACTGACTGTGGCGCTGGTTGATCGTAGCAGTCCTTTCGGTCAGATGACTTCTGAATGGTGGAGATCTGTAGAGCTTACTACCTTAATGCTTAAGATGATGCGGGAACAACCAAGTAAGCCCCTTCCAATCTTCGCGAGTCCTAAAGATAAACCTCCAACACAGTAAAGTGGCGTCGAAGAAACTCCTCCTAACCCTTGAGGAGGGTTCGTTTGACGTAGCGCTGATACAGGAGCCGTGGCTCTCATCGGGAGGAAAGGTTTCTGGACTTAGCGCGGGCGGATTTGGCGTTTACTACGCGCAAACGGAAGGACGGGTGCGAGCAGTATTAATGGTAAGGAAACAGCTGCATTCATATAAGTTAGTGAATGCTGTTTCCAGAGCATAATTTTTCTGATATCTTTGGATCGAAATTTTTGATCTCCTTGGTTGGCGCCTAGAAAGTGCTTCACAAATAAAACACTTTGTTTTAGTTAAACACTTTTAAACTTTATTCAATTTTATTCACTACGCACCTTTTCCACTTTAATAATTCTAGTTATCTTTCTAAGGAAACTACCTCGCTTAAGTCCTTTTTATCGACCAACTGTTCAAGTTTTGTTGACTAACGATTTTGCTTCCTTTATCCCCAAGCGTCGGTATGACAAAAGCCTATTTAAGCGAAGTGTTTAGTTAGCCACAGCAGCATTGTGTGATGATATTTACGTTTGCATGCAAATGCAATTGAATGCCGGCGTACAGCCACTGCTGTACGAGCATATATGTATGTATGTTTGTAATGAATTCAAATGAAGGTATACATACTGCTGTGTTAACTCCTCCCCCTCTTAATCTCGGATCCTCCCCGATCCGACATGTCTTTAATAAACCTAAAATAGGAATTCTATTTGTTTCTTATAATTATGTACATTGTAAAAAAGTTGTATTGTTCTTTGTATAGAAAAGATTATGCAAATATAAGAGATGCATAAATATGCGCAAACGTATGTTTACAATTATTATTTGTAAGTTGTAAGTTGCAGGAAAAAGCTATATTAATAAATCTATAGATTCTGTGTTGTAAAAATTTTTTTATACTAAGGTTAAATAAATTTCGTGAATTTGTTTGAGTATTATGAAATTGATGTAAGACTAGCGTCTACACTTACATTATATGTATTTGCTTTCGGCAAAGGTACTTGAATTTTTTTAAAATTAAATTATAAAGTTTTGGCTGTAATTATTTTTTAGAATAACGCCTATACATTATATGTATTTATTTTAGGAAAAAATTCATTAAATATTTTTTCGTAAATGGCATGAAAAATTTTCTTGAATATTAAAAAAAATTTATGAATTAATTTGAATTGAATTTTAATAAAATTTTTTTATTGGCGCCTATACATTTTATGTATTTGTTTCAGGCAAAAGTTCATTATAAATTTGTTGTAAATAGCATCATGAAACATGATCGTGTTTTAATGTTATCACGTGAATAAAAAATTTAATTAATTTGAAATTTATGAATTAATTTGAATTGAATTTTAATAAAATTTTTTTATTGGCGCCTATACATTTTATGTATTTGTTTCAGGCAAAAGTTCATTATAAATTTGTTGTAAATAGCATCATGAAACATGATCGTGTTTTAATGTTATCACGTGAATAAAAAATTTAATTAATTTGAATTGAATTTTAATAAAATTTTTTTTTATTGGCGCCTATACATTGTATGTATTTGTTTCAGGCAAAAGTTCATTATACATTTTTTTTGTAAATGGCATGAAACATTTTCGCGCTTTAATGTTATCACGTAAATATAAAAAAATTTAATTAATCAATTTGGATTCAATTTTAATTAACTTTTTTTGATTGACGCCTATACATTATATGTATTTGTTTTAGGCAAAAGTATATGACATTAATAGTAATACATATTTCGATGTTGTAAATTTTTGTGGTCTTATATAAAAAAATTCTTAGTTTTACAATTATTTATATTTAGTGTTTTTTTTCAATATTTTACACACATTTTGTTCAAAAAAGAATTTAATGGTTATAATTAGGTACTGATACATGTTGATTTTATCAAAAGTTAATACGTATGTACATTATTATCTAATGTTGTCTTTGTGTATCTTCTTGCCGTTTATGATTACGGTCGTACCCAAATCTTTTTGGACGGTATTTTGAATATAAATTTTATTTAATTTATTACGCAATCGTTTGTTGCGTCGGACAAAAACTATATCACCTTCTTTGAAAACCCGTTTATCGCTACTATAGCGTTTTAAAATTTTGTCTTGTGCGGAAATGAGATTTGATTTAATTTCATTTAAATGAATTTTTGTAAAATGCTTATTTATATCTATTGGTATGGCATCAACTGTGCAATGTATTGTATTATTGTATTTATAAGTTGCAAGTAGTATAAGTTCAGTAATGTCTGATATGTTTTGTTCGGATTTTATGCAACGTGCTATTTCTGTTACGGTGGAGTGAAAACGTTCCACCTGTCCGTTGCTCTTGCTGTGCAAAGGCGGTATGAAAGACTGTTCTATTTTAAAATAATCTCTAAGCATATTAGATATTGTGTATGATTGGAAGGACTTTTCATTGTCTGATACTAAAATTTTAGTGTTTTAAAACTTGTTAAGTAACATTAGTAACGAATTTTTTATGTCTATGGTTGATCTTGGTTGTATCGGAATTGTTATGGCAAATTTGGAAATTTACAAATGTAAGTCAGAAAGTGATCTTTATTAACTGAAAATATGTCGATATGTAGGATTTCGCCTGGGTATTCTGGAATAGGTATTTTTCCTATATTCGCCATAGGCGGATGCCTTTTATATTTATTTTCGAGACAAATTTTGCAATTTTTCGATATAGTCGTTAGAATTTTCTTAATTTCTGGAAAGTAATATTCATTGGTGATTTTTTTTATAGTTTTCATGTATTGACCGGTGTGCTCTATTGTGCTCGGTAGTTGCAGTCTCTATTTGGTCGTCCTTATTAACAAGGTCAATCACAAATTTTTCTGTGTGCAAAATTTTTATGCCTGGAAAGTTAGATAATATAAGCGATTGTATTTTCACTAGCGTTTCGAGCTCGCAAAAGATTCCGTTTACACCGTCTGAGTTTATACAACTACGAAGTGATAGTAGCAGGTATTCTGGTGAACTGAATCTTATTGTATGGCGGAGAAATTTTGAAATATAATTTTTGTATTTTTGCTATTAAAGTTAGATTGAGAAAGTAAAATTTGAGTTTTAAACTGGTTGGATGATTTATTGTTTTTATGACGTCACTAGAAGAAATTTCCCTATGTACTGTGTCTTCAGAGAAATTGTGTATGTATTGTCGCGACAAGGCATCGGCCACTACGTTTCCTTTTTCGGTTTGTAAAAATACTGGTGGTCTGTAAAACATGAATATTTTTTACACCATAAAGATACTGTCTTAGTTTTTGGAAAGCCCATACTATCGCAAGTAATTCCCGCTCATTAGTAGCGTAATTTTCTTCAGTTTTGGAGAGTGTTCGAGAAACCATTGTTATTGGCTTGCCGTCTTGTGATAGCACAGCACCCAAGGCCACAGAGGAGGTATCTGTTTTAATTTCGAAAGGTTTGGAATAATCCGGGTGTTGTAAAAGAACGTCTTCGGATGCCAGTATGGTTTTCAATTTGTTAAATGCTTGCTTTGCGTCACTATCGAATAAGATTGGACGATTTTTCGAATGGTTACTTTTGACGTGGCCGTTTTCGCCCCTTAAATATTTCGTAAGTGGTTTAGATATTTGTGCGTAGTTTTTAATAAATATTCTATAATAACCGGAAAGGCCGAGAAAAGAGCGTAGTGCTCTGAGGGACTTGGGCTCCTGGTAGTTTACTATAGCCTCGATGTCGGGACATGTTCGAATGTCCTTGCCCGAAATCACAAACCCAAGAAACTCTACTTCATTTTTGAAGAATTTCGACTTCTCTAGCGAGGCGCGCATACCTGCTCCTTCAATTTTTTTCAGTATTAAGTCAACATGTTGAGGGGAAAAGATGATTATGTCATCCACGTATACATGACATATTTTGCCGATAAATTCTCTTAGTATGTCGTCGATTGCCCTCTGAAAAATGCTTGGGGCATTCTTTGGCCCGAAGGGTAAACGACAAAATTCGTACTTTCCATTGTTCACGCTAAATGCTGTTTTACACCTATCCTTTTCTGAAAGAAGTATCTGATGGAAACCCGACTTAAGGTCAAGTGTGGTAAATGTTTTTGATTTTCCCAAATTCGCAAGAATTACTGAAGTGTCTGGAATCGGGTATTTATCAGAAGAGGTTTTTTCGTTTAATTTCCTAAAATCTATAACCATTCTTAACTGCTGGTTACCATCGTCATCTACACCTTTCTTTGTAACTACGTGACGATGAATAAGATTTTTGAATTATACCATCGCGAAGTAAACCCGATATTTCTTTGTTGACAAAACCTGACACCGACATCAGATATGGGTAGCCGCGTGAATAAATAGGTGTCTCCACTGTTTTTCTATGGATGCAACCACACGATTATTAAAAGGTAGGGCTCTGTTTGCATCAGCAAATGCTTTTGAGTTGGATTTGATTAGGTTTTGGATAATACTGGGCAGTTACTGCTGGGTAGTATAGCGTTTACTTCTTGACAACGAAATGATAAAGTTCTTCTTTTCCCTTTTTATGGGAAATAAGTCTATTCTTTGTTTCTATTTGGGCTTCGATGGTTCTTAGGAAATCATACCCGATGATTCTGTCAAAACTGTTTAGTTGGGGTAGCATATAAAAAGTGGCTTTTTCTCCTAATATGTGTACTCTGCATTTTTCGGTTACTCTGTTAATTCCATTTATAGATCTGACTTGAAATGGTTTATCTACTTTTGTAATGCCCTTAAAAAAATCTAATATTTTTATGTAGTTCTTAGAGGTTCCCGTATCTATAAGAAATTGAAGAACTCGCCCATCCGAGAAGGTTCGTTTGAGAAAAGGCAAGTTCGAATTTACTCTAAAAAATTTACCTCTTCGACCGATTGGGTATCGAAGTTTTCGGAGGGAAATGATTCAGTTTCCATTGTATTTATTCGTTGCACCTTATTATAAGGTGACTGAATGGAAGTATTGTCTGTATGCGTTCTTTTAGGGTTGCTACTGGATTGTTGTTACACATCTCCCAATTGCTCCGTACGCTGTTGACCCCTACACGAGTTGTTTCTGGGCTGTTGTTGCTGAAATTGATTTGCTGGTTTATTTTTAAAGTCAGTTTGCTTCCTAAAATGGGAACTTCCGTAGTCCACATCCATCGGTACTGGCCTAGGTTGTACGGTCTCCGTTCATTGGGAGCTTTTGTTATAACTCGAGCGCTGAGTACCGGAGATAATCCGGTTGTTATTGTATTGGCCGGCGGACGCATATGTTTGGGCGAACTCGTACCTTAACCGGTTGTGCTGCAACTCTTGTGCAATAGCGAGCGCAGAGGATATATCTGGTGTAACAGAGCTTTAATAAATAATAAAATGTCACCCTGTGTTCAGGTTGCTGCAACACCCGTTGTCTACCCATGGGTGTGGAACAACTTGAACACAGAGCAATTCGGCAAGATCCATCCATCAGAAAAAGGTGTATTGTACTATTCATGTAAGCGTGCCCATCAGCTCAGTTAGTTCTTTTTTTACTGTATTAAAAAATAAAATACATTGACAGGAAAATTTTTAAACAGACAACTTGATAAGCAGGCTAACGTGAATAGCACATATATTTTATTTTCTCCTTGCGGACGGGGCCGCGGGTAAAGGCTAGTATGTATATATATTAACTTATTTATTCATAACACATTTAAATATACCTACACAAAGCATTGCTGCATACACACCTCCATCTATACTTGTTGACTTTTTTCGTGTGTGCGAGCAGCAGTGAACAAATTTGCTTGAAAAAAAGGAACAGATGAACAAAAAGAACAACTTGTTCGTTTATCAGAAAAAGAACGAAAGAACCGAATCTCTGGAATGAATGAAAAAGCACAACTCTAGTTAAAGACCACGTCCACTTTTCCTAAAGGTCTAACCTTAACAAAATTTGCAATAACTCTATACTCTTTCCAAAATACTTTTATTGCTATAAGTCGAATAAAAATCTTCCAATCCGAACGAAGTTTGGCATATAGATACAACTCTTAAACTGCATTTTTACCCGCTCAAGTTCATAAGTGGTAGCCTCTGTATGCCTTTTGCTTCTTTTGAACGAAAATGAGTTCAAAATAGAACCATATGTGACCCGGTCTATGAAAAGGTGGCTTATGACTCAAAAAAAGAAATTGCGAGAAACAGCTGAAAATAGCAGTTTTTTTTTAGTCATACGCCACCTTTTCATAGACCGGGTCACATATATGTATTATTGCCCAACCGTATAACACTATAACCATACAAAGCAAACAACAACAGCGTTTCAAGTTCACAGCTGGGTATGTAATGTTTGGTTTCACCCGAACATAGACTTTCTTACTTGTTATACTCAGTTGAGCAGAGCTCACAGAGTATATTAAGTTTGATTGGTTGTACATATATAAAGGAATCGAGATAGATATAGACTTCCATATATCAAAATAATCAGGATCGAAAAAAAATTTGATTGAGCCATGTCCGTCCGTCCGTCCGTTAACACGATAACTTGAGTAAATTTTGAGGTATCTTAATGAAATTTGGTATGTAGGTTCCTGAGCACTCATCTCAGATCGCTATTTAAAATGAACGATATCGGACTATAACCACGCCCACTTTTTCGATATCGAAAATTTTGAAAAACCGAAAAAGTGCGATAATTCATTACCAAATACAGATAAAGCGACAAAACTTGGTAAATGAGTTGAATTTATGACGCAGAATAGAAAATTAGTAAAATTTTGGACAATGGGCGTGGCACCGCCCACTTTTAAAAGAAGGTAATTTAAAACTTTTGCAAGCTGTAATTTGTCAGTCGTTGAAGATATCATGATGAAATATGGCAGGGACGTTACTCCTATTACTATATGTACGCCCAATAAAAATTAGCAAAATCGGAGAAGGACCACGCCCAAAAAAATAAATTATGTCAACATTCAACTCCAGTAATGATATGGTGCAACAAAATACAAAAATAAAAGAAAATTTCAAAATGGGCGTGGCTCCGCCCTTTTTAATTTAATTTGTCTAGGATACTTTTAACGCCATAAGTCGAACAAAAATTAACCAATCCTTTTGAAATTTGGTAGGGGCATAGATTTTATGATGTTAACTGTTTTCTGTGAAAACGGGCGAAATCGGTTGATGCCACGCCCATTTTTTATACATAGTCGTTCGTCTGTTCTTCCGCTCGGCCGTTAACACGATAACTTGAGCAAAAATCGATATATCTTTACTAAACTCAGTTCACGTACTTATCTGAACTCACTTTGTATTGGTGTAAAAAATGGCCGAAATCCGACATTGACCACGCCCACTTTTTCGATATCGAAAATTACGAAAAATGAAAAAAATGACATAATTCTATACCAAATACGAAAAAAGGGATGAAACATAGTGAGGTAATTGGATTGGTTTATTGACGCGAAATATAACTTTAGAAAAAACTTTATAAAATGGTTGTGACACCTACCATATTAAGTAGAAGAAAATGAAAAAGTTCTGCAGGGCGAAATATAAAACCCTTAAAATCTTGACAGGTATTACATATATAAATAAATTAGCGGTATCCAACAGATGATGTTCTGGGTCACCCTGGTCCACATTTTGGTCGATATCTGGAAAACTCCTTCACATATACAACTACCACCACTCCCTTTTAAAACTCTCATTAATACCTTTAATTTGATACCCATATCGTACAAACACATTCTAGAGTCACCCCTGGTCCACCTTTATGGCGATATCTCGAAAAGGCGTCCACCTATAGAACTAAGCCCCACGCCCTTTTAAAATACTCATTAACACCTTTCATTTGATACCCATATCGTACAAACATATTCTAAAGTCACCCCTTGTCCACCTTTATGGCGATATCTCGAAAAGGCGAACACCTATAGAACGAAAGCCCACTCCCTTTTAAAAATACTCATTAACACCTTTCATTTGATACCCATATCGTACAAACAAAGTCTAGAGTCACCCCTGGTCCACCTTTATTGCGATACCTCGAAAAGGCGTCCACCTATAGAAACTAAGGCCCCCTCCCTTTTAAAATACTCATTAACACCTTTCGTTTGATACCCATATTGCACAAACGAATTCTAGAGTCACCCCTGGTCCACCTTTATGGCGGTATCTCGAAACGGCGTCCACCTGTGGAACTAAGGATTACTCCCTTTTAAAATACTCATTAACACCTTTCTTTTGATACCCATATTGCACAAACAAATTCTAGGGTCACACCTGCTCCACCTTTATGGAGATATCTCGAAACGGCGTCCACCTATGGAACTAAGGATTACTCCCTTTTAAAATACTCATTAACACCTTTCTTTTGATACCCATATTGTACAACCAAATTCTAGGGTCACCCCTGGTCCACCTTTATGGCGATATCTCGAAAATGCGACCACCTATACAACAACCACCACTCCCTTTTAAAACCCTAATTAATACCTTTAATTTGATACCCATATCATACAAACACATTCTAGAGTCACCCCTGGTCCATCTTTATGGCGATATTTCGAAACGGTGTCCACCTATAGAACTAAGGCCCACTCCCTTTTAAAATACTCATTAACACCTTTCTTTTGATACCCATATTGTACAAACAAATTCTAGGGTCACCCCTGGTTCACCTTTAAGGCGATGTCTCGAAACGGCGTCAACCTATGGAACTAAGGATTACTCCCTTTTAAAATACTCATTAACACCTTTCTTTTGATACCCATATTGTACAAACAAATTCTGGGGTCACCCCTGGTCCACCTTTATGCCGATATCTCGAAACGGCGTCCACCTATGGAACTAAGGATTACTCGCTTTTAAAACCCTCATTAATACCTTTAATTTGATACCCATATTGTACAAACACATTCTAGAGTCACCCCTGGTCCACCTTTATGGCGATATTTCGAAACGGCGTCCACCTATAGAACTAAGGCCCACTCCCTTTTAAAATACTCATTAACACTATTCATTTGATGCCCATATTGTACAGACAAATTCTAGGGTCACCCCTGGTCCACCTTTTGTGGCGATATCTCGAAACGGCGTCCACCTATGGAACTAAGGATTACTCCCTTTTAAAATACTCATTAACACCTTTCATTTGATACCCATATCGTACAAACGCATTCTAGAGTCACCTTTCTTTTGGTCCACCTTTATGACGATATCTCGAAACGGCGTCCACCTATGGAACTAAGGATTACTCCCTTTTAAAATATTCATTAACACCTTTCATTTGATACCCATATCGTACAAACGCATTCTAGAGTCAACCCTGATCCTACCTTTATGGCTATATCCCTAAATGTCGTCCACCCATAGAACTATGGCCCACTCCCTCATAAAATACTCTTTAATGACGTTCATTTGTTACACATGTCATACAAACACATTCCAGGGTTTCCCTCGGTTCATTTTCCTACATGGTTATTTTCCCTTATGTTGTCACTATAGCTCTCAACTGAGTATGTAATGTTCGGTTACACCCGAACTTAACCTTCCTTACATGTTTTTAGTTAAGTTTATAGCGAGGCGAATTCAGTACCAGGCGTTGTTATCCTAACAGCTGATTGCTTCTTCTTGATTTTCCACACAGCGCCTTGTACTTTAATATGTCAGTTAATCGGTATCAATTAAAAATTTCCTTTTGCCTAGATATTCTTCAGTACGGCGAATTGGTTGAAGTCAGTTTGCCACTACCTGGTATGGATTCGCCTTGGTTTATGGCTACCAGCTGTCAATATCCTAATTGTATAACAAATTCGAACTGTATACTACAAAATTAAAGTGCAATACAACTGATTAGGATTTTAAAAAGGCTTTTAATTTTTAAGTTTAATTATTGAATTTTATCAAAAGACCTGCACGATACATCGTAAATAAAAAAAAAGGATTAGGTGAAGGCTTCAGCCCCTAAGCAAAGCAGAAATGTACATTGAGGTCGGTTGACTTATAGCGTTTTCTTTTCTGGCTAAAGTGTTACGCTTTTTGTGCAACGCGCAAGGGTTGTTGTTCTATTCTAAAAACAGGGGTATTTCATTCTTTGGTGAAAATTGGTGCCTGCTCGCAACGCAAAAGCGTTACACTTTTACCCTGTATAAAATGGCGGTGTGGCAGTGCAACTCTGCGAAACTCTCAATTCGCTCTTAGGTTCCACATATACTCTGTTAATATTTATTTATTTATTTAATAGTCTACAAATTGAGCAATTTAAACAGACTAAATTGCAAATAGCAGTACATTTACAAATAGTATGTCTTATACAAAACGAATGTGCAGTGTAAAACATTAATAGCGTTTTCTTTTCTGAAATAAATTGTTGCCTAAGTAAATGGTAAAGCCTTACTAGAGTTACTCCTACCCCATAAAATGTTCAACATTTATAGTGTATACAAATAACATTTCAACTCACCATATTCACTCATATTAACAGAGTATATGTGGAACTTAAGAGCGAATTGAGAGTTTTACAGAGTTACACTGCCACAAAGTGTAACACTTTTGGATTGCGAACAGGCAACAATTTTCACAAAAGAACGATTTACCCCGTAAAGGCGTTGCCTGTTTTTTAGAATAGAACAACAACCCTTGCGCGGCGTACAAAAAGCGTAACACTTTAGACAGAAAAGAAAACGCTATAAGTAAACGATCTTAAGAGTTATAGTTACATATTTGATATTAAAAGGTGACATGTGTAATTATATGCGCAATAATTTAAATAAATAACTTAACTTTACAAAAGGGTATGAGTTTTGTATACGTATGCCCAGTAAGGGGCAGACGAAGGTGCTCAGAAGGGAGCTGACGCGAATTGCTCAGAAAGGAGCTGATTGCCCAGTAGGGGGCTAACCAAAGGTGCTCAAAAGGGAGCTGACGCGAACCGCTCAGAAAGAGCTGCTATATTATATATACATAAAATGGAGTAACAGTAAGTTTTAGTTAGTTATTTGAAATATGTATACATATATACTAATTTAACTCAAATAAAATACACCTATTTATTTTGAAAAGGGAGTCCGACGTATCAAAATTACTATAATGCTTGTTAAAATCCAGGCACAAACAACGAAGGGCTTCATGCATTTCGAAATTCGACCTACATCTGCTCAAAAAAAGCGGATGGAAATACCTTGATAGCCTCTTGGGAACATTAAATTTGATCTCGCTAAGTAAAAAAGGGCTATTCACCGTTCCACTCAATAATTTCACCATAAACAACACACCAAGCATTTCCCTGCGACTATCGAGAGAACCGAGTGTTGTAAGAGGGAAGATTTCTTCCCCCACGCCCAATGAGTCAAAGCAAAAAGTAGGAATTGTTTTTGAATCGATTCAAGCTTGTCACGATAGATTTGATACCGCGGGTTCCAAACGATTGATGCATACTCCAATATAGGTCTCACCACAGCAGTAAAGAGAGATTTTCTAACGTAGGGGTCATTAAATTCCTTAGACCATCGTTTAACAAAAGCAAGAACTCCTTTCGATCGGGTCACGTAAGTTTCAATATGAAATTTAAAGTCAAGTTTTGGGTCCAATGAATATATGAGTGAATATGGTGAGTTGAAATATTCTTTGTATGCACTATAAATGTAGAAATTTTTCTGGGACAGGAGTAACTGTATTAAGGCTTTACCATTTACTTAGGCAAAAATTTATTTCAGAAAAGAAAACGCTATTATTGTGGTGTCACCCATATGAGCTAGAGTGCTTGCTTCTTTAGGGTATAGTTGACCTCGGTCTGGTCAGTTGCTTTTCTTCCTACGTTGGCGTTTTTTCTAAATAGTTATATCCCAGCCTAATATAGAAGAACATTTTATCCCAAATATTACAATTTAATTGAGCTCTGAGTTATTTTCAAATTTTTGTGTGTCTAGCTCATCGGAAAGGTACTCAAAATTCCTAATGATGCGTAGTCTTACAGATTTTGTTTTTTATTTCATTGTCACGATACCCTGATATAAGTGTGAGAATACACTTTTCTAGGGCAATGAGAAGTAACTTAAAAATCTATCTCAAGATTACACATGATTTGAGAAGACTTTCCGGCCTCTAAGTACCTTGGATACATGCCCCGTCTAGTGTAATTTGATTTTCCCAGAATAGAATTTTAAGCTATGTACAAAGTTTCAAGTCTCTAGCTAATCGGGAAGTTACGTAAAAACCGATCTCTAAATTCCTATCTCGTATGAGTTTTTTTATTATCTCGACCCGTGTGTCACCTAGCAGATATTTTTTTGTTGCATTGTCACGGTACATCAAGTTTTTAGCTCAATGAGAAGTTACTTAAAAATCGGTCGAAAGATTCCACACGTTCTGCATGGATTTTCTGAAGACCTCAATCCTTGCCCCACTAGTATTACAGTTCAGGCTCGAATTCGAGCTCAAGGTCTATGACAATAACTTTTATATTAAAAAAAAATGATATAAAAATTATTGTTATAGGTCTTCAGTTTGAAAGATTAAAAAAATAATTATTACAGACAGAGTACTCCTTTTTGATACGGATGAGGGACCAAGAAAGCACAGCATACGGGCGGTGTCCTCACGGATCTGTTCTGGGGCCAACTCTTTGGAATGCGATGTATGACTGTGTGCTACAAATCGACCTTCCCGGAAGCACGGAAATAGTCGGATATGCAGATGATATTTTCGTAGTAGCAGTGGCCAAGAAACTTGATCTGCTCCAATCATTATGTAATGAAGCCGTGGGAAGAATAAGGGAATGGCTGACGAACATGGGGCTGGAGATGGCTAGCAATAAGACAAAAATGGTTTTGGTGAGCTCAAAGCGAACTGTGGATGAGTTAGTCCTACCCATAGGAGATTATCGAATAAATTCAAAGCCTTCCTTGAAATATCTAGGAGTAATCATTGACTCAAAACTAACTTTTAAGGAGCACTTCAGGGCGGTTGGGTATTCTAGACCTAGTGGATCCCTAACGCGAATAATGCCAAAATCGGCGGCGCAGGCGAAGCTATCAGTCAGCTATTATCCAACGTAACCAGCTCTATAATATTATATGCAGCACCAGTATGGCACGGATCTAAAATGGTCCACCAAAAAGATATACTAGCAGCCTACCGCATTACTGCTTTACGAATAGCATATGCTTATCGGACGGTGTTCGACGATGCGATCCATGTTTTATCCAGGAAAATCCTCGTAGATCTTCTCTCAGGTGAAACGACCGATCGGTATGGCATTGGAATCAGCTGACCATCTGAAGATGCTAAGAAAAGCTCAAGGCCACTCACAATAGTTAGGTGGCAAGAACGGTGGGAAGAATCGAGAAAAGGGCGCTGGACCTTCATGCTGGTTCGGAATATAGTGGAATGGTACGAGGGAAAACACGGCGAACTAAATTACCACGTCACAAAGTTATTGAGCGGGCACGGCGGCTTCAAGGAATATCTACATAAGCGTGGGATAGAGGAGGATCCTTTCAGTCCACACTGTCCCTCCGAATTGGAAAGCGAAGAACATGTAATGTTACACTGCCCTCATTTTCGCGGCGAAAGACTCGCTGTTCACAGAGTTTTTGGAGAGGAGCCTTCCATTAGTTAGACCTAACGGCGGTCCTACTGGGTGCGGACACATGAACAGGATTAGCGTGGTTTCATTGGACCACTTGAAGGTAGTGCGCTACCCCAACGTCCAATAGAGAAAAGGGCTTCTAGACATCTCGAATTTGAAAGAAATTTTTATACTTAGGATTGACCTATTCTATTGTATAAACCAGCATGTTATTTAGAAAACAGCGACCACCGTGGTGTGATGGTAGCGTGCTCCGCCTACCACACCGTATGCCCTGGGTTCAAACCCCGGGCAAAGCAACATCAAAATTTTAGAAATAAGATTTTTCAATTAGAAGAAAATTTTTCTAAGCGGAGTCGCCCCTCGGCAGTGTTTGGCAAGCGCTCCGGATGTATTTCCGCCATGAAAAGCTCTCAGTGAAAACTCATCTGCTTGCAGATGCCGTTCGGAGTCGGCATAAAAACATGTAGGTCCCGTCCGACCAATTTGTAGGGAAAAATCAAGAGGAGCACGACGCAAATTGGAAGAGAAGCTTGGCCTTAGATCTCTACGGAGGTTATCGCGCCTTACATTTATTTTTTATTTATTTAGAAAACAGCAGACATTTTTACAGAAATCAATTTAATTGAATAAAATTAGACCCCAATTACAAGTACCAAAAAGTCTCGGTACAAAGTCGCCTGTAGGTTTGCATTATTAACACATTCAGAACTATTTGGAAGGTATCGAACCCAAATACGTAGTTAATATAGGTTTATATACATACCAACACTAAATATATACATATCTGTATAAATTTGAATGTTAATTACTGTGCTTTAGCGTTAATTGTTTGTTTTTGTTGTAAGCACCTTTAACACCTAAAATATATACATTAAGAATTACTAATTTGCAGACATATAAAGTTCTGGGCAGTCAAATTACTACTGCACTACGTACTTAGGTATAAAATGGGGCATGCCATGCTAGCGCATGCTACCATTTCAAGCATTATGGATGCAAACAGCTTTTGTTATATTCTTTGATTTTTGTTGCATAAATGCTGAAAAATACTATTTTCGAAAAACACAAATTTTAAGTAAGTAAAGTAGAAAGTTTCTTGTATGCTAATTATTGATTATAATTTTCACCCGAGTTTATAGCACAAAATAAAAATAAAATTATAAAACATATTTCAAAATTCAAAAGATATTCCAAAAAAACATTCTTGGTGCAGAAAAAAGGGCCCTTGTCCAGTATCAACCACATTATATTTAAAAAAGTAATAAAGAATTAGAAATAAAATTTAATAAAAAATTTAAAATATGAATAAAAATTTTCTAAACTATAAAAACAATTTGAAAAAAGTTTAAAAAACTAAAAAACAATGATTACTTTAAGTAATATAAAAGTAAAAAAATAAAAACTCATATTTCACATCAAAGATTACAATCTAAAAATTCATGCTTTTACTTTTTTTTTACTTTTTTGAACTATAAAATATTAAAATTCGTACTCTTCCTTTTGATGCAAAAATTTTTTCCAGTTTTTGCATAAAACTTTAAGAGAAAGCGTTGATAGGGTCTTTGGATGTCGAATATTAACCAAATTATTCGGTTGGGTTATATAATAGCAAACAAAAATCATAGAAAAACAAGTAAGGAAGTATAAATTCGGGTGAAACCGAACATTGCATACCCTGCTGTACACTTGAAATGCTGTTTTTGTTTGTTTTGTGTGCTTAATAGTGTTACAAGTCTGCACAAAAATACATATACATATGGTTCTATTCTGAACTAAATTTCGTTTAAAAGAAGCAAACCGGATACAGAGGCTAACACCAATGACCTTGAGCGGGCAGTGATGCAGTTTTCGTTCAGATATGGGGATTTCCCTACTGTTTATTTTAAAATAAAGATATAACAGAACAATAGGGGGACTCGTGATAGCATATAAACTTATAAGGTGTAAATTATATCCATTTACACACGCGGTTATATGAACGCACCTAGTAATACTCTTGATAAACTTGATTGTTTTTCAGCTGTATTATTTCCAAAAAAATTTTTTTGATTGTTATACAAATTAAAAAGTACCAAGATTAAGTGTAAAATCAAAACTAAACGCCTTTACTTGCTGATGTTGGAGATTTTTGATGAAAATGCCGTCTGTAATGTCTGCAAGGTTGCATTCCTTTGAGTTTACCGCGTTTACACAATGAAATGTGCGCGTAAATTTATACAAATTGTCTAAATGATTTTTCATACAAAATTTGACAGCTCGTGCGTAAACTAGATAAATTTATACGTTTACACACTTTATAAGGCATTTATACGGTTACATGAGTCCCCCCTAATAAAATACGATTGGTACAAAACTATTTTTCGCTCAGATTTAACTTATTCTTTTTGCCTACGACCCTTTTTAAAGTCATTTATATAAAAGTGGGGCGTGGTCCTTAACCAATCTTATCCATTTTTACTAGACATTTTTCCTGCTATAAGGAAAATATGTGTACCCAATTTTATTTTTTTTTATTTATGTAAATTTTTCTTCGAGTTATGGCTCCCGAAACATTGAAAATTTGGCGGTGCCACACCAATTTTCAAAAATTTTAGTGTTTTCCAATTTAAAGTTATAATTCAATTTAAAAATAAAATTCTATTGATACAAAGCTCTTTTTCGCTACGATATAGCTTATTATTTTCGTCTACGACCCTTTTAAAAATCTTTTATATAAAAGTGGGCGTGGTCTTTGACCGATCTCATCTATTTTTTATACAAATACTTCCTGCTATAGGGAAAATTTGTGTACCCAATTTTATTACGATCCGTTAATTTTTCTTCGAGTTATGGCTCCCAGAAACATAGAAAATTGCTTAGTCATAAAAGGGGCGGTGCCAAACCATTTTTTAAAATTTGAAGTTTTTCCTATTTCTTGTCATAACTCCACTTGGGAAATGAAATACCATTGATAAAAAGCTCCGTTTTGCAATATATATAGCTTATTTTATTCGTCCACGACCCTTTTAAAAATCTTTTGTTACGATAGGTTTAACAATTTTTGATTTATGAATAATAATATTTGTAAAATGTATTTGTATCACAAGTGGGCGGTGCCAGGCCCATTTAAATTTTTTAAATTTTTATCAAGATTCTCAACATCACTCTACACGTCAAATTTCAACATTTTAGGTGTATTATTTACTAAATAATCAGGTTTTTTGTGTTTTCTAAAATGTTATATATATACAAGTGGGCGTGGTTATCATCTGATTTCCCCTCATTTTCATTACCACTCTATTCTAGGTACAGATAAGCTCGTGTACTAAAATTTAGTGGAGATATCTCAATATTTACTCAAGTTATCGTGTTAACGGACGGACGGACGGACATGTTTCAATCAAATTTTTTTTCGATACTGATGATTTTGATATATGGAAATCTATATCTATCTCGATTACTTTATATCTGTACAACCAACCGTTATCCAGTCAAAGTTATAATACCCTGTGTACAAGTATAGTAAATATTATAAAACAAAAAATAAAAAAATTGTTTATAAAAAATAAAAAGTTAAAATTATAAAATAAAAATATAAAAATATACAGCCCAATTCTAAACGAAAATTCCGTGCGAGTTTTTTCCCTTCTCCCATTCCTCGTATTCTAAATAAAAATTCCTTGTGAGTTTTTTCACTTCTCCCTTTCCTCCTATTCTCAACAATGTTCGAAAAGCGGAAACCGGTTATGGGAGAAAAGTAGGTATTATAAATGTGAGGGAGAGGGAGATTTCTCTGCCATTTCATAGGAGTTTTTTCACTAGTTAAATTAAAGGGAATGCATCAAAATAGTTAAAGGAAATTGGTTATTTTAAGAGAGAATACTTATTTGTACAAATTTGTGCTAAAATATGTATTTACAATCTACCACAATATTCTCACTGTTAACACAACAACAACCACAATATTCTTTATTTTAAGTCGAAAAATATATCATAAGCAACGGAAGAGCTCTTCGCATATTTGATGCATCCATCCAGAAATTGCGCAAGCATTTTTTAAGAAGGCTTAAATAGATTTTGGCATATGGCGAAAGGCGAACTCAACTCGACTTGGCCGTCAGAAAATTGCTTTGCAGAATGAATGCAGGCAACTCCGGCGGATTTGTGTTATCCCGTCGGTCTACTTCTTATGCTCCTCTGTTGATGTTGCTGTGGCACCAATTCATTACTCATTTCAGAGAATACCACATGAAATGCAATAATGTGCATTGTTTATATTTTATTTCTTAACAAATTCGCAACAATAATTAAACTTTTCTATTTTTTAAACAAAATAAGAAATGCGCAACGAAATTTCAATTGACAAAAACAGCTGACTTCGAAATTCGAAATTCCTATTCCCCAATTATTCTTCTCCCTAGGAGAAAAGAATTGGAGGAATTTATCCGTGGGAATAAAAAAATCCGCAGGAACAAAATTCCGCGAGAATATTTAGAATTGGTGTGGATAGAATAAAAAAATAATAAGAATAAAATATAATTTAAATAGAATATGGAAAAAAATAAAATTAAAAGAAATCACCCAATTATTGACAACAGTTATTAAAAAAAAATTTTTTTAAATTAAAATTACAAAATGAAATATAAAATAAAAATTATAAAAATAAAACAAAATTTTTAAAATAAACAAAAATATTTTTAAAAAATTATAAAAAAATATAATACAAAAAATAATTAAAAAAAAACTTTTTAAGTTAAACGGTTTTATTGAAAACAATACTTACATGAAGTAATAATAATATGAAAATCTAGAAAACAATTAGGTAGGTCCTAGGTACTAGCCATCACACTCCTCCTTAATCTAGGGCGTTGATCAGACAATTAAATAAAAGCGTTGGGCGCGTGAAATTTCTAAAAATGTGAGGCGTAGTATAACCTGATTAAGGTTCAGTTGGACTTATATATGACTATCAATAGAAATTTGACGCGCCCAACGCTTTTATTTAATTGTCTGATCAACGCCCTAGATTAAGGAGGAGTGTAATGACTAGTACCTAGTGTAGGGTTATATTTATATTCAACTTTAAATGTACCTACTTTAAATAAATTGAATTTTTTTGTTTTTGTTAATTTTTATTTTTAAATTGTAAAATATTGTCTTTCAAAAATTTTCATTCGGTTGAAATATTTAAAAAACGTTTTGTAACATACTTTTAGGAGCGGTTAAATAAAAATATTTTATAAAAATAAATAGTGCTTATTATTAAATAGTGATTTATATATTAAATACCACACCTAGAACCTACCTAATTGTTTTCTAGCTTTTCATATTATTATTACTTCATGTAAGTATTGTTTTCAATAAAACCGTTTAACGTAAAAGCTTTTTTAATTATCTTATTTTCAAGTTTTTAGTCTTTATTTAATAGCCTATTCTTTCTCATTCTATTTAGTTCATTTAGTGACTCATTATTACAAGGAATCTTTCCTGACAATTTGTTACAATCTAAGTCCTCAATACATAATCCTTCCAAAGACTTTACTCGACGCCACGTATGCTTGTTCTTCCTCCAACTCCAAAAATTTTGATGTCACTTCTACCGGACTATATGTAATATTTGTTCCAAATATGAGCCGGACATCATAGGTCGCTTTCTATTCATGCAGGGATGCACCTTAACGTTAAGCTAATCGTTTATCAAAAAATTTCCACCGTTTCCGTTGAAACACTTCGAAATATTATCGATAAAGAAATTATCAAGATAAATTGTATCTCGTTTTTATCCGAAACGAAAGCTTTCGTTAACGTTAAAAACGTTAACAAAAACGTGATACTTTATGTTTGAATTGTGCTGGCAATGCTATAGCCATGGTGAAGCCGTAAGGTGGTAACAACGAGCGCACATACACACACAAACTCCATATAATTTGTTTGTGTAATTCGTTGGTGGTAATGTCAAAAACACTCTGAGAAATGTTCGTACTGTCAAAATTCATGAGAAAAGTTGCAATCAGCTTGGCTATTGCTTTCACCTTTAATGACTCCGCCATCAATCAGCTTTGCCAGCATAGTTTGAAATTAATAATGAACATAAACGATTTGATTCCGTTTTGATATGGCAGAAAACGAAACGAAATCATTTCGTTAATTTGACGTTTTTAACGTTAATAAACGAAACGAAATGACTATGTTTCGTTTATTAACGTTAATTATCGTAACGAAATGATATCGGTTCGTTGGTTAAGCATGCCTGTATTCATGTATGTATTATGTGTTCCAAATATGAACCAAATCGGACCACAAATACAATTTTTTTGAATATCTCCATCCTTGCGCCACCTAGCGGCGATTTTTTTCATAGGTCGCTTTCTATTCTTGTATGTATTATGTGTTCCAAATATGAGCCAAATCGGACAACAAATACGATTTTTTGTGAATATCTCGATCCTGACGCCACCTAGCGGCGATTTTTTGTCATAGGTCGCTTTCTATTCTTGTATGTATTATGTGTTGCAAATATGAGTCAAATTGGACCACAAATACGATTTTTGTGAATATCTCGATCCTGGCCCCACCTAGCGGCTATTTTTTTCATAGGTCGCTTTCTATTCTTGTATGTATTATGTGTTGCAAATATGAGTCAAATTGGACCACAAATACGATTTTTGTGAATATCTCGATCCTGGCCCCACCTAGCGGCTATTTTTTTCATAGGTCGCTTTCTATTCTTGTATGTATTATGTGTTCCAAATATGAGCCAAATCAGACCACAAATACGAGTTTTATGAATATCTCGATCCTTGCACCACCTAGCGGCGATTTTTTTCTTATTGCATTGTCATCGGGTTCTGAACTATAATCCAAGTTTCAAGCTTGTGACTTATCAGGAAGTTACTTAAAAAACACCCAGCCTGTCAACTCAAGCTAAATAAAACCGTTTTAAAATATAGTTTTTGCATAACTCTTTCAGATAAAGCATTAATAGAGTGTATGAATTTCGAATATTAACCAAATTCTTCGGTTAGGTTATATAATAGCAAAAAACTCATAGAAAAAAAAATATAAAAAAAATAAAAACCTTAATTATAAAAAATAACAAGTAAGGAAGGCTAAGTTCGGGTGTAACCGAACGTTACATACTCAGTTGAGAGCTGTGGAGACAAAGTAAGGGAAAATCACCATGTTGTAAAAAGAACCTAGGGTAACCCTGGAATGTGATTGTATGACATGCGTATCAAATGGCAGGTATTAAAGAGTATTTTAAGAGGAAGTAGGCCATAGTTCTATAGATGGACGCCATTTAGGGATATCGCCATAAAGGTGGACCAGGCTTGACTCTAGAATTTGTTTGTACGATATGGGTATCAAATGAAATGTGTTAATGATAATTTTAAAAGGGAGTGGGCCTAAGTTCTATAGGTGGACGTCTTTTCGAGATATCGCCTTAAAGGTGGACCAGGGGTGACTCTAGAATTTATTTTGTATGATATGGTATTAATGAGTATTTTAAAAAGGGCGTGGGCCTAAGTTCTATAGATGGACGCCTTTTCGAGATATCGCCATAAAGATGGACCAGGGGTGACTCTAGAATTTGTTTGTACAATATGAGTATCAAATGAAAGGTGTTAATGAGTATTTTAAGAGGGCGTGGGCCTTAGTTCTATATGTGGACGCCTTTTCGAGATATCGCCATAAAGGTGGACCAGGGGTGACTCTAGAATTTGTTTGTACTATATGAGTATCAAACGAAAGGTGTTAATGAGTATTTTAAAAGGGAGTGGGCCTTAGTTCTATAGGTGGACGCCTTTTCGGAATATCGTTATAAAAGTGGATCAGGGTTGACTCTAGAATGCATTTGCACAATATGGGTATCAAAAGAAATGTGTTAATAAGTGTTTTAAAAGGTGTTTAAGAGGGCCTTAGTTCTATGGTGGACGCCTTTTCGGGATATCGCCATAAACGTGGACCAGGGGTGACTCTAGAATGCGTTTGTACAATATGGGTATCAAATGAAAGGTGTTAATGAGTATTTTAAAAGGGCGGGGGGGGGGCCTTAGTTCTATAGGTGGATGCCTTTTCGAGATATCGCCATAAAGGTGGACCAGGGGTGACTCTAGAATTTGTTTGTACGATATGGGTATCAAATGAAAGGTGTTAAAGAGTATTTTAAAAGGAGTGGGCCTTAGTTCTATAGGTGGACGCCTTTTCGAGATATCGCCATAAAGGGTGGGACCAGGGCTGGCTCTAGAATTGGATTCTACGATATGGTATCAAATGAAAGGTGTTAATGAGTATTTTAAAAGGGAGTGGGCCTTAGTTCTATAGGTGGACGCCTTTTCGAGATATCGCCATAAAGGTGGACCAGGGGTGACTCTATAATGTGTTTGTACGATATGGGTATCAAATTAAAGGTATTAATGAGGGTTTTAAAAGGGAGTGGTGGTAGTTGTATATGTGAAGGGGTTTTCGAGATATCGACCAAAATGTGGACCAGGGTGACCCAAAACATCATCTGTCGGGTACCGCTAATTTATTTATGTATGTAATACCACGAACAGTATTCCTGCCAAGATTCCAAGGGCTTTTTGATTTCGCCCTGTAGAACTTTTTCATTTTCTTCTACTTAATATGGTAGGTGGCATTTTACAAAGTTTTTTTCTAAAGTTTTATTTTGCGTCAATAAACCAATCCAATTACCATGTTTCATACCTTTTTTCGTATTTGGTATAGAATTATGGCACTTTCGTAATTTTCGAAATCGAAAAAGTGGGCGTGGTTATAGTCGGATTTCGGCCATTTTTTATACCAATACAAAGTGAGCTCAGATAAGTACGTGAACTGAGTTTAGTAATCGATTTTTGCTCAAGTTATCGTGTTAACGGCCGAGCGGAAGGACAGACGGTCGACTGTGTATAAAAACTGGGCGTGGCTTCGACCGATTCCGCCCTTTTTCACAGAAAATAGTTATCGTCCTAGAATCTAAGCCCCTACCAAATTCACAAGGATTGGTAAATTTTGTTCGACTTATGGCATTAAAAGTATCCTAGAAAAATTAAATGAAAAAGGGCGGAGCCACGCCCATTTTGAAATTTTCTTTTATTTTTATTTTGTTGCACCATATCATTACTGGAGTTGAATGTTGACATAATTTACTTATATACTGTAAAATTTTTGTTAAAATTTGACTTTAAAAAAATTTTTTTTTAAAAGTGGGCCGTGGTCGTTCTCCGATTTTGCTAATTTTATTAAGCATACATATAGTAATAGGATTAACGTTGCTGCCAAATTCCATCATGATATCCTCAACGACTGCCAAATTACAGCTTGCAAATCTTTTAAATTACCTTCTTTAAAAGTGGGCGGTGCTACGCCCATTGTCAAAATTTTACTAATTTTCTATTCTGCGTCATAAGTTCAACTCACCTACCAAGTTTCATCGCTTTGTCCGTCTTTGGTAATGAATTATCGCACTTTTTGTGTTTTTCGAAATTTTCGATATCGAAAAAGTGGGCGTGGTTATAGTCCGATTTCGTTCATTTTAAATAGCGATCTGAGTGAGGCACATTTATATACATATCAACTTTCTTACCTCAAGTACTCAAAATTAATATTTTTTGTCAGTGATATAACTACAAAACACATGACAAACAAATTCCATATCTAACATCGAAGGTATGTAAGTCTATATATATCCGATACCATTATACTTCTAACAACGTTTGATCCAAAAATATTTTTCTGTTGATTTGGTTTTCTGACTGATGGATAAAATACTGAAATTAGCTATTTCTAGTAATGAAAATCAATAATAAAAAATAATGAAAAACCGATGCATGCCAAATACAAAATAATTAAAAATAAATTATACACAGAAAAAAATGATAAAAAACACGATCAAATTATTAAAAAAGTATAAAAAAATAAAATAATAAATATAAAAAATTATTTGTACCTCTTATCGTAGGATGTAAAAAATTCTAAAAATTTGGAAATTTAAAAAATTATATTCATATCGCATACCGCATATGTATTAGAGATAAACGCCGATAAACGCCGCCGCCCCCGCCGATTTGGTCGTTTTTGCACGCCGCCGCCGAATGTTAAAATATCGGCGCGGTGGCAACGTCCGGCTCGTTACTACATTTTCTACTCGTTTAAGACTGTTTAGGCCATTTATTGTTCATGTCGAAAATTGGTCGGATATGGTCGAAAGTGGTATCAACGGATGCGCATAACTGCCAGTTATAAGAAACTAATGCGAAATTTAACTCTTTCTAACTGTTAAAAAGTTATTCAAAAAGCAGGCGTTTTCGATGTCAGCTTAAACCGGACTTTACATCACCCAATTCTCCAAGTTATTAAAACAAAACACTAAAAGAAAAGTTATATAATAAATTTATATGTCCACTTGCATATTTTCTTTTTTCAAAAAATTAATAATGAACAATGAATTTAAATAAAATTTCCCAAGTCGAACATGTTTTCAAATTGTCCTCAAGTTGTTATAAAAAGCAAAATGCCCAAAAGAGATGCCGTTAACATCTTTCAACTTAAAATCGGTCGACTTTTATTCTAAAATATCGTTTTGATTTAACGAAGAATATTGAAATCAATGTTGTGAACACAAACGTCTGCAAACTTTGGTCTACATTTTAAAAACTTTATCCAGGGTCTTTGTCAAATTTTAATTATGTAGATGCGCCGAGGATTATACGATTTTCACCCATTACGCAATGACATCCACTTAGACTACTTATGATTTCGAGGGCGGCATCCTTGGCCGAATAGTCACTCCCTAACGTTTCAAGATGTTTCCCTTATATAGCTCGACAACATAGCGCGACAAAAGCATCCGTTGGAAAGTCTTCGGAGCTAGAGCTTCTAGGAAAGTTACGTCGACGAAGGTTTGGGTTCGAAGTCGCAGTCCTTTAGCTTCTGTGCTGGCATATGATGTGAGGGTCAGGAGGCGTGGCAGCGACTGGTGGTCGGGATTGCTACTGTTCGCACATCGGGAATTGTAGCTCTTAAAAACAGCCGAAAAAACTGGAGGCGCCCTGTGCCACGAGAGTCATGAGTATTAATAAACCATAAATAGCAACCGTATGTTGCCTTTGTGCGTGACTGCCAAGGATCCACGAATGATTTAAAGAAATTGTGTTCGCGACGATTATTGGGAGTTAACCCTAGGTGAAACTACGCTTTTCACAAGATATACAGACAAAACTGTGAATATTTTATGTATCTATTTCTTTCCAGACGCAGCAGTACCAATTCCAAAGACTGGGGTTAGGTTCGAAGCCTCTGCGGAGTAAGTGAACGAGGGACAATCCCTCCGCAAGGAGCTACTCCTGAAAATTTTTGAACGGTCTGCGAGATCTTGAGGCAAAAACCCCGGATCTTTCCGAAATATCAACACGTTGATTTCCTTAGATACATACAAACAAAACCTTTCCTAAATATAATTTTTTGAAATAGAAAAATCAAGCTTTTTAAAGTAAGAACACCGTAATTGAGCCTACGCCGCCGCAGCCGATAAAGTGATCGGCGTAAACCTCTAATATGTATGTCATGTTTTTATTTTTTTGTTTTTCAGATTTGATATAAAAGTTAATATTATTTTTTTTTAATCGGAGGATAAAATATTAAAATTAAAAAAAATTTAAAAAGTTCTTTTTTAAATTATGGAAACATTATCGTACAAAAAGGTGCCCAATATCAGAGAAACCGAAATATGAAAGTCCGGCGGTTTAGAGAGAATTGGTATGGAACGCCCCATTTATTAGTACAATTCTATATAGTATTATTCATATCTAGACACACATATAAGTATATAAGATTGATTGTTTGTTCTTACGTGTATGTATATATATTACATATAGATAGGCACATTTTTGTATATATAAACTTCCTTAGACTTCAAGTAATCAACAATTAAATATTTTTAATCAGTACTTCGATGCCATCGTGACGGGAAGTTGTAGTGCATTTCTTAAAGAAACTAAAAAAGTAAAATTACGCTTAATGACAAGTAAATTTAAGGCCATTTACTAAAAAGCAAGCGCAGAAATAGTGAAAGTGTCCGCAAAAACGTGTAGCTTCAAGAATTTTTTAATTACATTATGACACCACAAAGGATTAGTGAAAGTGAAACAACAAGTATGTGTCTCATCTAAGAAGAGCTTTTTAACTACTATAAGATTTAATAACTCTTTACAACAGTAATTTTGCAACAGTGTAACCATGGTGTAATTCCGAATGGTGACATTTAATAGATAGTCTAGTGTGCTTTGACCACGTGAACGGAATCCTGAAGATATTTAGCTCTGATAGATATAGTCCTGAGGGCCCAATTAGATATAGTTCTTAGGCTTTAAAATGCCAATGTTTTTCTCCGTTCACTCTTTCAAACAAACCTCGGCGGGGCTAATGGTTGAGAGTCAAAGTATGAGTTTGCTTTGTATAAGGAACAATACTACTTGGACACGTAAGAGGTACCTCTGCCAGACGTGCTGAACTGCAAAGTGCGTTCAGCGATAATAATCTGTACGAAGTCCGTAATCTGAAAAATATCTTGACTAGTCTGGTGCAGGAACAAATTTTAGATTTTGTTGTACTGTGTTATGAGTAGGTATTAAGTTCTTCGGGAACAACAAGATCTGCGGACGTTTACGTGCCAGGTGGGAATGCTAATCACTTTACTATCGAGGCCTATACATACGGAAATAATTTTTTTAATATTTTTGTTGTTCAATAAAAGTTTATACTGCTTTGGTAAACTTTGATTAAGTAAAACAAAATAGCTGAGGCACAAAGTTAAAAGCCTTTGAGATGGTATTAGTAATCTTTCAAAAACTGTCCTTCGTTGGACTTCCTTTTTATACCTTCATGAACATGAAATGGTATATTAACTTTGGTCCGATCTTTGTAACGTTGAGAAATATAGAAGATAGACTCAGCATTAAGTATACCGAATTGATCAGGGCGACGAACTGAGTTGATATAGCCATGTCCGTCTGTCCGTCCGTCCGTCTGTCTGTTTGAACGCAAACTAGTCCCTCAAATTTTGAGATATCTCAATGAAATTTGGCACAAGGATATATTTTTGTATTATATTAGACATTTGTCGGATCCGGTAGGATCGGACCACTATAACATATATCTCCCATACAACCGATCGTTCAGATAAGACGATTTTGGTCATTCCTGCCGCAATTTAGAAAGTATAAATGTGAAACTCGGTGTTATATATTCTAA
>JARSSU010007252.1:0-10472 GCA_029619165.1 Eurosta solidaginis | reverse complement strand
GATCCAGGCTCTCCCTCCCCCTCCTCAACTTGCGCCCACCCGCGCCTCCTATCCCGACCCTTCTGAACACGCCCTCATATGGATCGAATGGGCCAAATAAAGCGAAATCAAAGGTACCTGCGAGAGAAACACTGGCATTGACAAACCCTAATGGACGCACTAAATGACTGAAAGAATTTTCCAGAAAGGATGCAAGGGTGGCTTCAAGCCAGCGCGCCCCACTGTTGTCAAACGTCAAGACGATACTGATGATTCAAATGCAATCCATCAAGATCAAGCTCTGCGAAGTAGTTCTTCATTGGCAAAGAGCAGAGTGTGAGGGAACGGCCCAGGGTAATGAGTAGTAAGATGAAACACAAGAACAATAATTCGGAAGGTTTCTTCGAGGGAGATTTGGTAATGCTATACAACCCTCACCGGCGGAAAGGTGTTCCATCCAAATTTTGGTGCAGTTGGGAAGGCCCGTGCAGAGTTATGAAGAGTATCAGTGATGTCATCTACCGTATACAAACAAATGGGAAACCTCGAAATAGAAGGGTGGTTCATTTGGAAAGGCTAGCAGCGTTTAGATCGAGAGATTTTTCTGATCGTGACGATCACACTTAGGTGGAGGGCAGTGTAACGAATATTAGCAGCACTAAGGGATGCTATCATCTCTAAGCCGACGCTAAGCAGTGACTTGTATGCACATAAATAATTCAATCATTATGTTTACACATATGTACGTACACGCAGCGGAAAAGCAACGCGCAAACACATGCAGATATCTTATCTGCGACGCTCCCAAAAGTATGCAATTATAATTGTGCAAGTGGTGCTCACAAATACACACGCATATGAGAGCTATACACGCGCATTTGTAGTTATAATTATAATTTACTTAGTTACATTCTGGAAGAGCCTAGAAGTATGCAAACGAGAAATCACAGAATATAAAAGGCCGCAACAGTAGAGGCACGAGCATCGGTTTGATTTAAGACGCTATCTGGCGAGCAATAGTAGTGTTATTTTGAAAGTAGTCTAATAAAGGCCATTTTGCATTATTGAATAGGGGAGTTATTTATTCAACAGTTTAGCGATTCGAACGTTAGCAGAAGGTTGCAAATATGAGTAATTCCAGCAAATTCGTTACAATAATATATAGGTTTTTCTTTTGTTTTTAGAAAAGTTTTATTATTTTGAGAAGAAATTCCTATGGCGAAAAATCATTCCCCTTTTGTGTCACAGGACTATCCTCACCTCCCTTCCCTGTGAATCCGCCACTGGTTGCTGTGTTAATAACACAGGCCGACAGCATCTCAGACCCAGAAACCGGACTATATATTTTCGAAGGATTTTGATGCGATAAAACAAAATCTGGCCTCAAAATTGCTCTATTAGCTCTGGTTTTCGAGATATCCTAATCTAAAATTGCGAAAAAACACCGTTTTTGCCCATATTTGAGGTTATGTAGCCTTGCAGATGTTTACTTTCACCAAAATTAAAGGATGGCATCTTTAAATACAAGCCTTCTTCTTTCAAATGGCGTTGAGTTTTGCTCAAATATAATTTTTTTTCGCTGAGATATCGCATTTTGAAATTTTCAAATATAAGGACATGAATTAATAATAAAGACACGAATAATAATACCCACATACTTATTTGCATACGTCCTATTCGATTTGCCTGAAATTTCGTATATAAATTTGCCTATATTAGTATTTACAATGCTTTTTTCCGGGAAGTATAATAGAGATGACTGGGACTGAGATTAGGACTAGGACTGGGACTGAGACTCGGAGTGGGACTTGGACTGAGACTCGGATGGGACTGTAACAAAATACATACCACCCTCTGGAACTGGAAATAAGAGATGAAGAAGAAGGAGAAAAACTTGGGAGAAAAGAAAAGAGAGAAGGAGACTGAGAAAGAGATAGAATGTGACGAAGATGGATATGAAGCGAAAAAGACGGAGGGAGGAGTGAATAAAGAGATTAGGAAAAAGTGTAGAGGGGTAGGGCAGAGTTAGACGGAAAAAGCTTTTTAAAATGTATGCAGATAGGCCACATTTAGGGCAGAACAACGTCTGCCGGGTCTGGTAGTTTTTATTATATATACAGTGGTCCTATTCGATTTGCCTGAAATTTCGTATATAAATTTGCCTATATTAGTATTTACAATGCTTTTTTCCGGGAAGTATAATAGAGATGACTGGGACTGAGATTAGGACTAGGACTGGGACTGAGACTCGGAGTGGGACTTGGACTGAGACTCGGAATGGGACTGTAACAAAATACATACCACCCTCGCAACTGGAAATAAGAGATGAAGAAGAAGGAGAAAAACTTGGGAGAAAAGAAAAGAGAGAAGGAGACTGAGAAAGACGAAAGAATGTGACGAAGATGGATATGAAGCGAAAAAGACGGAGGGAGGAGTGAATAAAGAGATTAGGAAAAAGTGTAGAGGGGTAGGGCAGAGTTAGACGGAAAAAGCTTTTTAAAATGTATGCAGATAGGCCACATTTAGGGCAGAACAACGTCTGCCGGGTCTGCTAGTTTTTTATATATATACAGTGGTCCAAAAAGTCTACGGACAGCAAAGTTTCTTAAAGAATCATTGTTTTTTGCTTTAAATTGTTTAATTATGTTATTCGTGGTGATTTCAGTTATATTTAACTATTTATTTTATTTTATTATATATACAGTGGTCCAAAAAAGTCTACGGACAGCAAAGTTTCTTAAAAAATCGTTGTTTCTTGCTTTAAATTGTTTAATTATGTTACTCATGGTAATTTCAGTTATAAAAAAGTCTGCACTTTCTAGTATATTAATTCATTCTAGTATAATAATGTACAACTTACAAGCAGATCGCACGTTTCGCTGATTTTTGGCATTTATTTTTATATGCCTAACATCGAGAATTCTAACACAATTTATTACTTAAATTAACTTCTCCTTTACTTTTGATAAGCTTTCTCTAAATGCCTTCTTGTATTTCGTCGCTCGCAGTGGTGACGAAACTATTTCCTTAAGTACTGATGCAGCATCTCTTTTTCCTTGCTCACCCAATTTGGATTGAGCAGCGAATGTGAGTACTTCCAAATTATTACTTCTTCTTAACCCCTCTGTCTTTTTGCTTTTGCTCCTCTGTTTTGCGAGTTCACCCATTTGGTCTTTATCTTGGATTTCAAACGACGTATGTATGTCTCTTTCGAGTTTCACGGTATATTTTTTGAATAAGATCCGAAGCTTGGAAGGTATTTGTCTGAACTGTTTAATTTCTCGTTAATACTACCCGCATCTGATTCTTTCATGTGGTTGAATAATTCGTTACGGGTGATTAGTCGACCAGAGAAACCATAATTAAAAAAAAATCTTAATACAGCTACATATAGAACATACAAAAAAAAATGTTAGTCATCGATTGCAGTTTTTGAGGTACATTGGCCAAATAGATCTAGGATTCGGTATCAGCACATTGATTCATCAATCAAGATCAAATTCGACAATTGCGTTTCTAAACGTGAGATTAACGTCCAAACGGAGTTTCATAAAAATCAGACATCTTTTGATATAACCGCCCACAAGAGTAGGGGGCGTGGCACGGTACCAATCATCACCATATTGCACATATATTCTTTTTATGCTACAATAAGATCACGCGCCGAATTTCAACAAAATTGGAGTACGTTTACTATTTTTTATTGCTCACCCTATGGAGATGGCCCCACTGTGCAACGCTCAAAATTACTAATTTTTTTCAAAAAGCGGGAATAAGCGGAACAAACTTTCCACTATTTAAATTAACAAAATACAGGCTTTCTAAAAAAATTGGAATCTATGCGGGGCAAAGCGTGGCACTAAAACAGAAACATTTTGGAAAAAAAAATGGGAAAACATTTTGCTCCAATACATCACTTTTTAAAATTGTATTACAAAGGCGTTAAGGACTATATAAATCTTAAAATACATAAATATTATACACACTTACCTGTTTCATAAGAATCCATGGTTTCTTTTTATAAACTTCACTGAAACCCGTAAAAATATCAATTGAAATTGTATATACTCTAAGAACGTGAACAACTGCCGCAAGATATGCACGAATGTTCCAACTTTGAGTGTATGTCCACACTAGGAATTTAAATTATGAAAATAAATAATTATTGATTGTATACGCTAGAGTATTGGCCCTACTAAAAATAATTTTTTTTTATTTTCTGCGTTTTGAAAAATTGATTTTTGGCCGCCCAGATTGCTCAAATACCTCTATATGCGGCGGAGCCCTCTAACTAAGCATTTCGAAAGTTTTCAAACTCAATTTCCAATGCAACATTCGCGGAAAACTCCACATTCACTTTTAGTATGATTATTGAAAACCAAATTCCGACGATATATGTATATAAATATATTCCTACAAACAATGGAGCTATAGAGTTTTTTGCAACTTTCAAAATAAAATTTATTGGCTCTTATATGTAGATAATATAACTATTTACGTAATATTTTAAGCAAACATTTTGTAACTAAAAACTTGAAACCAAATCTTCAACTTTTCCCGACCTCAAATAATTAAAATTTTATAAACTTATTTTTTTTAAATACAAAAAATTTCAGTGCACATACAATTTTGGATTTGCACTTCCATATAAATAATTATGAGCAGCACTGTTCTTGCTTATTAATAAATTGTATACGTGTAAATATACATGCATATGCGAGGTGTGTTCAGAAAATAACGAGAATTTTTAAATTTCGCAGGTTTGGATTGTCCAATTGTCAAACATTTTTTTAATGTTGATACACATGTCCCTAAAGTATGATACAATTTTCAGCTGAATTCATTGTTTACTTTGTCAGTGACAGCTGCTAAGGTTAGACGTGTTTTTATGAGGTCGGCGATTTTCGTTTGTTAAAAAAAATTGATCAAAGGATTTGTATCAAAGTGTGCGAAATGGTAACAAAGGCCTACGGTGAGTTGCAATGAGTAAAACAGTGGAGGTATTCTGGATAGCCAAGACCGAAAAAGGCTCAACAAGTGCGGTTGGACGTGAAGGTTATGCTCACAGTATTCTTCGATTTTAATGGCATAGTGCATCACGAATTCTTGCCACGAGGCCCGAATTTGTCGCAAATCAATTCATGGCTTTTGCACCACGATAATGCACCTGCTCACACTGCATTGCTTGTTTGTGAATTTTTGGCCAAAACCAATACTGTAACGGTGCCCCAGCGTCCGCATTCGCCAGACATGGCTCCGTGTGACTTTTTTCTATTTTCAAAATAAAGAGAACCTGGAAGGGCCGGCGTTTTACAAGCATAGATGAAATTAAAAGCGGAGCGCTGAAAGATCTGAAGGTTATCCCAAAGATCGAGTCTGAGAAGTGTTTCGAGGATTGGAAGAAGCGCTGGCACAAGTGCATAATATCTAATGGGACTATTTTGAAGGCGACAACATTAATGTAGATGAATAAATAAATATCTTTTTCAAAAAACGAAAATTCCCGTTATTTTAGGTAGGCATTTCTGTGGTATTGTTTTTGTGAAAATGACGACAGGTAGAATAACCTTTGTTTTTCCGTGGAAACATTCTTAAAAGTTGTATCTATATGCCAAAAGGCCCATAAAATATAACCCCCTTCTATTAATATTAGGGTGGTCCATGTCGCGATTCTCAGTTTCCGTATAAGTTTAATGGAGAAATTTTGTCTGTCATCTTTTGAAAATAACGTTCACAATAGTAAACAGCCTCGTCACCTGTGCAATCGCTGTTTGATTACTTCAATTATTTCCTGAATAGTGTTTTTAAAAAATGTTTGTATACAAGTTTATTGCATTATTTACTTATTTTGAAATGTTTGCTTAACTGGCTGCTCATATTTTATTTATTAACCAGATTTTAGAAATGAATATTAATATGTAGTCTGATTTTCTGTATACATATTTAAAAGAAAACCTGATTTAAAACACAAATGCGCAATTCGTGGCACTTCCTTCCATTCTCTGACCATTCGGGACAGCCATTCTCCCTGTCAGCTATTATTAGACAGGTAGGTATGGCAATGGAGGAATAGAAAGATTTTCACTTGTATGAATTCACAATGTTAATTTAATCTAAAAGTTTAGAAAAAAATTTCATGAAATAAATTAAAAGTAGGCTATTTTTCAGTGACACACTTTTCAGCCAGTACAAAGTTGATAGTACGCTGTTGTTTCTGAATTTAAGCTCCCTTCAAAGTTAATAAGGCTCTGCCAAATGACGTTGAGCAACACCATCAGCTCCGTAAGAATTGGAAAGGACCTTTCCGAGCCATCCCAAACCAAACGAGGCTTCAGGCAGATGACTCCGTAATGGTACAATCTATTATAAGAACGTATAATTACTAGCGTATTATTGGCCTTAACAGACGCACTGTGATTTCTGCCTTCTCTTTATTAGATCAAGAAGGAAATAGTCGGTTTTGCGGTAAATGAGGACAAGGCAAAGTACTTTCTGTCATCCAAAAAAGCATTGGCGAATTCGCGCCTTGGCATCCAGGTCACTGTTAACGGATATAAATTCGAGACTGTGAAGGATTTCGTCTATTTGGGAAACAACATTAACAACAGAAACAATGTCAACTTAGAAATCTAACGGAAAATAACTCTTGCCAACAAGTGCTACTTTGGACTGAGTAGGCAATTCAAAAGCAAAGATTTCTCTCGACAAACAAAAATCACGCTCTACAGGTCGCTAATAATAACTTTCCTAAAATATGGCTGGGAGTCATGGACAGTGTGATAGCTTTACGCAAATATGACGACAGTGCAGCGAATAAAACCCTTAATGCTTCGCTGGCTAGGTCATGTTATGCGAAGGCAATTGAAAATATGGTTGGTGTCATGTGTGTGTGGGACACATCGCATGCAGGACATAGGTTTGTACCTAAGATACAATTTCGGTGGCATGCACCTTGAAGGTGAGCGTATTCTCGTACGCTATACCTAAGATCTGACAGTCGGTAGCGTGACACAATCGTAAACAGAGTGGCCGTGGATTTTGTCGGTGATAATGTTGCGTGAGGTGAAGAAACTAGAAAGACCGGTGAGATAGCTGTTTATTTTAGAAAATAGTTCATCTATTGAAGGGCCACGTCCCGTTGCCGTAATCGTGCAGTGGCTGGCATAGGAAATGATTGTAACTCTTTTTTAAGGGGAAGAGAGTTTTTTGATTTATAGAATTTAAACAGAAGTGGAGATAGGACACCACCCTGTGGTACCCCCTGTTTAATTTTCCAAGGCTTTGAGGTTTCGTTCTTAAACTGAAACGATGTTTGCCGACCATTCAGATAACTTGTGATCCATCTTTTAAGACAAGGGGACGGTATGAGCCTTCTACGTCTTGGAGTACGTGCCGGATAGACTGTGTTAAAAGCTTTTGACAGGTCAAGTGCCACGAGCACCGTCCTGTGGCAGGGTTTTTCCTGATTTAGTCCGTACTTTATCTGAGTGTTTATGGCGTTTAGCACGGTGGTGGTGCTGTGCATATTGCGGATTAAGCTTGCCACGGCAGCCGCTTCTATGTACCAGAGCGACTCGGGTGTTTTTCCCCCACCAAGGGCTGTAATTTCAACGTTACTTCATTTAATTTTATTGGAGTTAAGTAGGCTATTTGACCTATTTTGGTTTTCAGTGCAAATAAAACAATTTTACTTCACTGTCGCAGCTCGATGTTTCGCTAGTCACCCTAGCATCTTCTGGAGCGAGATCTATATTCAACAACAAAATCATTATACATATTTTGCATTACATTTTAATTTTAACAATTAAACATTGAGTTACATATGACAAAAAACAAAAACTAAAAAACTTACATTATTTGTTTATATTATTAACTAAAAAATTAACTAATTATTAGTACCGCGCGCATTAGGTATCATTGTCATACTAAAGTGCTTATAGGCATAGTAGGTACGCAGAGGCAATGTCAGCTGTGTCTTCCTTTTTATTGACTGTGTTTTCCCTTTGTTGCAATATTCGTAAGCTTTCCAAAGTGTATCTCGCTCTCCCTCGTTTGTTTTTGTCCAATATTTTTGTGTTTGTCAGATCAGCTGTGTGTCCACTGGTTGTTGTGTGTTGTGATAATGCGGTGTTGCTTTTGTTTTTCTGTATGTCGGCTTGGTGCTCTGCTAGTCGTACTTTCAGTGACCTTCGGGTCGTGCCGATGTATAGCTTATTACATTCCTCATTCTCTTTTCCTTTGCAAGTTATTTGGTATATGACGTTGCTTTGTTGTAGGGGTTCGATGGGGCTTTTTGTTTGTGTGAAGATATTGGATAGAGTGTGGTTCGATTTATATACGAGAGCAATGTTTTCTTTGTTTTTTAAAATATTTTTGCGAATGTGTTCGGTGAATTTCGGTATGTATGTTACGCTGTGATATTGCTTTGTTTTGTTTTCAGTTTGTGTTTGATGTTGGTTTTGGTTTATTTTCATAGTTTGTTGTTGTAATAAACTTGATATTGTGCTATCAGGGTAGTTGTTGCTTTTAAGTGTTACTTCATTTAATTTGTTGCATTCTTCCCGGAAATTGTCATCCAAGCAGCAGCTATTTGCAGCTTGACTGCTCTATATCCCTCTGCTATATTGAAGGCGTATCCACCCATCTCTAAATTTCAGAGTGAGTACTGCCCCCGATGCACTTCACAATTCTGAAACTTAATTGTAACGCGTTAACCGGGAAGATCGCCGAGGTAGTTGACAACATGAACAAAAATAATATCCGTATAGTCGCAATTCAAGAAACAAAGTTAACTGGGGATAAAACCTTAGAAAGTAAAGTCATAACCTTCCGGTCAGGCGATGGTGACCTAGAAATAATTAACATCTATAATATAGATTCTATATCCCTACTGCCACCTGCTGACAAAGTGGCTATCGCCCTAATATCAATACGCTACTCTGTGGCAAAAACCGCCTCAATCTTGGCGATTTCAACGCTAACCACAGCCTCTAAACTTTCCAGTCGACAGCAGAGGCAGGCAGTTAGCAGAGCAAATAGACAATACGACTTTCTGCACGATAAATGGCGACGCCCCCACTATTATTGCAGGTACCTGTCACAGCTCGCCAGAAATTTCTATAGTCAGCGCAGGGCTCATAAACTGAGTCGAATGGCAGCCGATGCTTGCTTTAGCATCTGACCACCTGCCCATACTCCTTTCAATACAGCGACCTGCTAATTTTATCACCTATGAAAAGCAAACTTTTCTTTATTTCAAATAAGCTAACTGGGAAAGCTACATAACCTACTCAAACCAATTTCTTCCTGCTCCCCCCTTCCCGACTGATGCCCGGCAAGGCGGGCGTGCGTTCCGCAAGGTCATCGCTCAGCTTCTGCACGCTTTATTCCGGCCGGCAGAATACCTGCACTCATACCGCATATCAAGGCTGAAGCTGCAAAATTAGCAAGAGAATGTGACTTGGCGAGGCAACTGACTATAAAGGGTCCCCATATAGGAGTCTCAACTTGGATACTATGTGGCTGGTAAATGAGCACAAAACGTGCCAGATAGGAGGAGATCTAAAGAACTGCAAAGCCAACCTCTCTGTGGCTGCTACTAAATTGTGCTCAACCGTAAATTTTTGTACAATCCAACAAAACACAATGATAAAGTATACATCGCCTTCGGCGATAAAATTTTATAGGATTCGAAAAAATGCGAGAGCGCCTTTTGCCGACAATTTATAACACAGCCCCACAGAAAAAAAAAGTGGGATGTTCAACGGAGGAGACAGGTCAATTCTTATGGATTTTTGGTCGCTGAACACGAATCCGTTGTCAGAATTCAAAAGTTAGCTCTTGTTTTTTTTTCTAACCTCAAAAACTCGAAAAACTTAGTTTTTGAGACATAGGAACAATTCACGAGTTCAATCTCGTAACTTAATACAATAATGTATGCCGACGACGTAAAACTTTTTATGTCATACGCGTCGGTTGAAGAACGTTCTGTACTCCAGGCGGATTTAAATCGTTTAGTTACTTGGTGTAATGCGAATTTTATGCCTCTCAACATAGAAAAATGTAAATCCATGTGTTTTTCACGTGGGAACATACAGCCAGCTTCCTACACAATCAATCGCCAAACTCTGGAAAGCGTTGATGTTTTTGTCGACTTGGGAGTTACAATGAATTGCAAACTTAGTTTCAACCCTCATATTAATGCCACAGTCAATAAAGCGAGAGGAGTTTTAGCATTTGTGAAAAGATGGGCAAAAGAGTTCAGTGATCCTTACGTTACAAAAACCTTTTTACATCATTGGTGAGGCCGATATTAAAATATGGATCGATAATTTGGATCGCGTTATCAAGTTCATGTGGATAGGCTAGAATCAATTCAAAACAGTTTTTACTTTTCGCCTTGAGAAATCTTCAATGGGATTCCTGTTATAATCTTCCTCCTTACACTAATCGGTTAAAACTAATAAATCTTCCTACCCTTGCAAGTCGTAGAG
>JARSSU010007251.1:0-30742 GCA_029619165.1 Eurosta solidaginis | reverse complement strand
TCTTCTTCCGCCGTCCAATATTTTCATTTGCTTTTGTTTCCCAACATACAATGGTGTATCTAGCATTCTTGGTACATTTTTTTCGAACAACATCTTACGTCTGCCTACAGGCCTTCACACTCTTGGCTAAGCATACTACAAAATTGCGCAGTTTCTTTCATTTTTGCACTGCTCCTTCTGAGTATAGTAATTTTACTCAAAACGGTATACCAAAAACGTATTTTCTACGGCGAGAAACTTCTTGGTGGGGATGCGCTTCTTCTATGACCATATTGAAAAAGGGTGCGTTTGACACCGGCATTTTGCCTAAAAAGTACATTAAATTGAAGGCTCGCAGGTATTCGCAGTTCATTTGAACATTTTGGACACCCAAAGGTTTTACACATATATGAAATTTAAATTACACTGAATCTAGGTGAATTTGAAGTTCTACTCCCACGAAAACAGTGTGTGCGTTACAATGGGCGAGTTGCTAATACACTTGAACACGATTGCGTTTATAAATAACATAAGTATACACAGATCACACGACCACAGTATATATATAGACAGACCTTGCGTTAGTAGGGTATACAAAACTTTTCATGACAATAAGAAAATGTTGCAGTTAACACGAATACGAAATCGATGATCACCAAGCGAATATTTTGCACAACACATGTTGCAGAAACATGTGACTGACTTTGACAGCTCACCAGCATCAGCTGTAACTGAGCTTTTAAAATCGATACATAAATCTAGTTGACTGTATTTGTGTATCGATTGTTAAAAAAAATTAATCGGTTTTTCAGATTTGAAAATTTTACTTAAATGCCGTTAGCGAAGCCAATTGCCTGTGCGGGCCTTGAGATTATAAATGTAAGGCGCGATAACCTCCGAGAGAGATCTAGGGCCGAGCTTCTCTTCCCATTTGCGTCGTGCTCCTCTTGATTTTCCATACCAATTGGCCGGACGGGACCTACATGTTTTATTATGGCCGACTCCGAACGGCATCTGCAAGGCAGATGATGTTTTCACTGAGAGCTTTTCATGGCAGAATACACCCGTAGCGCTGCCAAACACTGCCGAGGGGCGACCCCGCGCTTAGAAAAATTTCTTCTAATTGAAAAACCTTATTTCTAGGAAATTTGATATTGCTTTGCCCGGGTGCTGAACCCAGGCACTATGGTGTGATATGGCGGAGCACGCTACCATCACACACCGGTGGTGCCTGATATTGCATTTCAATTTATTAGCGTGTGTGACATAAGAAATTAAGTCGAATCATACGTAAGATCTTTTACGAAGAGATTTTTAACTTGATGTTCTCGTCTTGTAGAGCTTTATAGAATATGAGTAAGTAAGTACTATTTCGTCTAACAACCCCAACCAAGGCAACCCTACTCAAAATGTCCCTCTTCTAATCGGAGTGAATACCTTTCGTTTGATACACGTCATATCGGCATACCTCATGCACTTTGTTTTTAATTGTGAATAGGTGGCAACACTAAAGACACGCTACTCAAAACATGTTCCTACTGTAATGCGAGTGAAATACCTTCGTTGGATATCCATATCGTGCATATCTCATGCATTTTTTAGTTTCGAATATGGGGCAACCTAATGGCAGACGCACTACTCAATGATGTCCACTTATTGAATGGCCGGAGTGAATACCTGTCGTTTGGTACCCATCATCGGCATACGCATGGAACAATTATTTTAATTTCGAATAGGTGCAACCCTAATGGCACCCCTACTCGCAAATGTCCCTAGTGTAATGCGGAGTTAATCGCTTTCGTGTGATATCCCATATCGGCATAGCCCGCATGCACTTTGTGTTTATTTGTGAATATGGGTTGCAACACTAGATGACAACCCGACGCAAAATGTTCCTATTGTAATGCGGAGTGAAATACCTTCGTTTGTACTCATATCGCATATCTCAGACATTTGTTATATTCGAATAGGGGCACCCTAAGTGCAACCCTACTCAAGAATGTCCTATTGTAATGCGGAATGAAATACCTTTCGTTTGTGTACCCATATCGGCATACCTCATGCAATTATTTTTTAATTTCGAATAGGTGAAACCCTAAATGGCACCCTACTCACAAAATGTCCCATTGTAATGCGGAGTTAAATACCTTCGTTTTGATACCCATATCGGCATATCTTATGCAATTTTTTTAATTTCGAATAGGTGGCAACCCTAAATGACAACCCTACTCAAAAATATCCCTATTGTAATGCGGAGTGAAATACCTTTCGTTTGATACCCAATCGTCATATCCTATGCAATTTTTTTAATCGAATAGGTGGCCAACCCTGAGTTGCCACCCTTCTCAAAAATGCCCTATTGTAATGCGGAGTGAAATACCTTTCGTTTGATACCCATCTCGGCATATCTCACGCAATGTTTTTTTAATTTCGAATAGTGGCAACCTTGTAACTTCTGAGTGGCAACACCTAGGTAGAAAGTCTTGAAGCTTTACATTATCTCTGTGCCAAATTTCATTTCCGTTCTCGGCTATACAAACAAACAAGAATTGGCTCGTTTAAAGTTATTATCACAAACATAACAGACGCAACATTCACATCGATTCGGGCGTTACAACGTACGTCGGGTAAAGCTAGTAAGTTATGGATCTAACGAAAACTATTTGTCGCTACTTTCAGTCGCTCAAGAGAGACACTGAAATATTTTCACGCTCTACAAATTTAATAAATCGAATATCTAACGTAATTTTGTTTTCATCATACATTTATCATTGCCACAATATTTATATTCAATTTTGTAGTGACCGATTTTCTGCATCATGTACGCATACTCACCCAAATACAAATGTTTTGTTAGCACAAATAAATTCGTTACGTATACGCCATGGCTGTCAGCAACGTTTGAATTTCGACGCTTTGCTCTACATAGAAAGGGTCTTCTCATAATTGTTTATGCGTGACTATGCGTGTGAAATGGCAGCTGCACCGAATATGTTCAAAATAACTTCTTCAAATTATTGACATATGCATTTACATATGTATGTATTTGCGGGTGTGTATGTACATATCGTATCATACTGTCAAGGCAAATTTCAAGTCATTTATTGTTCACTTATGTTTATCGATTTTTACTTATGCTGCGTAATAATGAAAATTACGCTCCTAAATAGCATTTTGAATGTAAGTAGTAAAAGTTGCTATCCTGCTGAAAAGGGTTTAGATATGAGAAGTGACATTGCTAAAGTGGAAACAAAATAAGACTATACCAAAAGAAGTATGAAAATTCCGTATGGAAATTCTGTAAATGGCAACTAAAGCTCCGTGGGTACTTGCTGCTTAAATATTTACCCAACCCGGATTTGCCAGCGCTGTACAATGGTGGAATGTATGTCTTAAAAATGCCAGTCATATAACCTACGAAACTTCCAAGTATCATCGCATTAGCAGACTCCAAGTGGGTTATGGGGCTTGGAGTATACCCACGGCATGTTTGTCTGTAGTAATAGGCTACTAAAATAGCTAATCCCCCCAGGTACGTCCATCGTAAGAGGTGACTAAAATACCAAATAAATTCATGGGGTTGTGTAGCGCAACCCCTTCCGGTTGCCAGCGCGATGTGCAGCTTCTCCAAACCCAATTGTCAACCTCAACTATCCGTGGCGAATCCTCTTTAATTAATAACCGAAGCTCTGGCGGACCCGAACTACTCATGGATCTAGGGGTGGGAGGCGGGATGGCCTAGAAGGTCGCATGTGGTCATAACAATCGTTCCCGAGTATGGTCAGGCTTGGTACGGAACGTACCCGATCTGCTTCCGTGCAAAGGTCCATCAACATCGATAACACCCCTCCAAGGCCTTCGGGGAGTATCCTTATCGCTACACAACAGCCACAACAACAACAAAATAGATAATTTAGTCGAGGAGTTGTGTAGCGCAATGGGATACCAGCACAATACATGGCCTCTCGAACTCAATCGAATGCTGTTTCTCTATCAGGCGTGGCTCTTGTGACCCGCTAGTTCCAGGAGGGGCTGGATGGCCTAGAAGGTTCTATGTGGTCATACTAAATCGTTCCCGAGATGCCCGGGCTTATACCTTAATGGTGCTTGTTACCGGAACTTGAGAGGGTATGCAGAGTATCAATGAGTCGCTTAACGGAGGCTAAAAACTACCCCGACAGCAGCATTGCATGCCATTCTACACATCTTCGCCTGCAAACCTGACGGCCAAAAACATCGTGTTAGCAACTGCAACAATGCTAAGGCCTGGGGACCAGCTTGGGTGCCGACCTTATGGCCACAGCAGTATAGCACCACCTAATATCGGTCAAACGGAATATATGATCCCGTTCTGAGCTTCGAAAGCGGTATTGGGGTCACAATTGAGCCGAAGGGTTGGTTCGAGGGTGTAGAAATGGTAGAACATACTATGCACGTGTATGCGGATGTTCCAATTTAATAGAAGGGGTTGGGTCTGCTGTTTACTGTGTTGACCCAGAAATAAGTATATCCTATAGGCTGCCAGATTACTGTAAATATACATTTATCTGTCTATCAATGAAGCGATAAGGCAATAATCTCACACAGTACTTAATCCAGAAGTGTTATGGATGCAAAGAAGCATTGAGAAAAACTTCTCGTAGGCCGGACCATACATCTTTACTAGGTTCCCGGTCATAAAGGGATAGAACGTAACGAAAAGGCCGATGAATTGGCAAAGAAGGGTACACACTCGCTCAGTCGACGATAGACGTCCCAATCCATTTGAGAGAAATCATAGGAGACAGGAGTTGCAAGGCGTGCCAAAGCGATCATGTGCAAAGCCTACAAGCAAATGGCTCATATCTCTGAAGAGGAGACTAAGGCTCACGATGGGCATACTGACTGGACACAGCTACAGGAAGAAACGGTTAAGCACGTTCTTTGTTACATGTCCGGCAATCGTCAGGTCAAGGCTCCAGCAATATGGGGCGGCAGAGTTGCCAGATCTCGACGCAGAAATTACACTGGGTCCTAGAAACTGCTAGTATTTGCCAAAAGGGCGGAGTTATTCTATAACATATGTTCTGGCATCTGATTGGGGTTCTTCGGTTTGGTCGTCAAACAATTCTCGAAACACTATGGACACATTAAGTCTATGTGAGGTCGTCATTTACTGGCCAGTTCACCTAACCTAATCTAGCGGAACGTACCGGAATTATATCTGCAAAGGATCATCAACATCGGCAACACTCCCCGAAACCCTCAGAAAGTGTCTTTATCGCTAAAGCAGCAACCGCAATAACGTATTAGCATATCCAACATCACTGGTTGGGGCTTAATCGTTACGGAAGTATGTTATCTTTTTTTATTCTTAACTGACGCAAACAGGCAGCACCAAAAGATACCAAGTTATCCTGCACTTGCCTTCTTTAGCTCAGTGAAGTTCCCCCCTTTCTCTTTTGCCTAATTCGGTTATCGCATGAGAATACTTTCCGGCCCGGAGTATGAGGGATTTTTGCATACTTAATTAAATGTTTGATTCATTTCATATTAGTCCCTTTCATGTATTTCTGGAGCTTGTGGCACAAATTTGGAAAATTTTGAAATCAATTTTTGAGTATACGTGGAGCAAGAGTCTTGAAATTTTGAACACAGCTTAGATATATATCAATATGCAAAGTTTAGAGGTGTACTTTTGTTTTATATGCTGCAGGGCTCTGTATGCTTAGGGATCTTGTGTAATCGGCTATGTGAGAAGGGCTCCGTCGGCTTTTTATCGGCAACGACACATACCCATGAGTTTTTACTTCATTATCGGCTTAATATCAATAGCGAAACCTTGGTGAGTTACTGATTTGTTATCGGGTTATTATCAGCTGAGTGGTCAAAAGATAAGAAAAGCATTTCAATAAGAAATCGATTACTTTTTAAAACCAAATCGATTAATTTTGGAAAGCAAATTGATACATAATGGACAAATAACTTTTCGATAACGAACCAATATTAACGATATATAAAGATAATAAATCGATAACTTTTTGATATCATATCGATAAAAATCAGTAAATTTTCGATAAACACATTGATAAATTTCGATAATACATCGATACACAACTTATAACTAATCGATTAACTTCGTTATCTGAGAAAATTTATAGCTCCTCCATGACACATCGATAACAAACTGATAACAAACAACTACCGATACGAGCGACTCAAGGGGTTGACAAGCGTGATACACAGCTTCCGCAGCTGCAATTATCAACCTCATCTAAGTGAGGCGACACATATATTTAGCAGGCGAGGCTCTAGCGACTCCAAATTTATCCTCAAGTTAGGGAATGGGAAAGGAGGAATGCCCAGGAAGGCTCAATGTGGTTATATTAAATCGTTCCCGAGATAGTAGTCTTAATGGTACAACAGCAACAACAATTTCCGGTACCATACGAAGTACAGGACTCTCTACATTAGAAGTCGCGGTACGGACATACAACTCGCTTCCAGCAGCGTGACGATCGAAATTATGTTAGGAATTACAATCTATAGGATCCCTAAAGCACAAAAGAAGTAACAACAGTCAATCAAGTCTCGGGTGGCTCTAGCCATAGCACCAGGTTACAGTACTGATGCGATTACAGAGAGAAGTACCTTCAATAATGTACCGCATTTCACAGGGAAGAAGTGGAACAAGAAAATAGGGTTACATTTCCTTCTTCCATAAAAAAGCGTCGAACCTCTATGCCAGAAATCGCCCGATGAACCCCGTTCTTAAATATAAGTACCCGAAGCTCACAAAAGAGGAAAGCAATCTCCCTAGGGAAACGCGCGTCACTCTGGCTCAACTTTTATCTGGATACTTCAACAGGTTAAACTCTAACCTATCCAGAATCAGCCCTGTATGTCCTGCTCGCGATGTGTTCCCACATGACACGAATCATCTTTTCAACTGCAATGTGGAACTAACGCCTCTAAAACCCCTTTCACTCTGGTCGACATCAGTTGAAACTGCAAGTTTTCTTGAACTCCCGTTAGAGTGTTATTGATGAAAATTTGTGAGTAGTCGCACCAATTGGATGAAGCCTGACACTGCTACATAAACAACAACGAAAAGTAGAAAACAAAATTAAACCAGTTAAGAAAAGTTAGGTACCCACAGAAGTAATACCTTCTCAAAAAATTCTAAACAGAGACGTTTCTAGCGGCTCAAGGATAATGCCCATCAAAAATGTTTTGTAGTTTGAGACCTTCAGTCAAAAGCAACGAGCTACAAATAATAACCCGAAGTCCGACTACGACTCTAAACTCTCTATAACTCTTGAGCATTTTTGGGCATTGCTTTCCTTCCATTTAACTGCACGTTTATTTTCCCACTTCCTATCATCATAGCGCTCACGTACGCCACGATTTCCTTCGCCCGGTTTGTCTTTGCCTCTTTGTGATGAAAGATTCCTCAAAATGCAAGTAAGTATTTCGAGTTCTTTTAGGGAACATATGTGAGAGCTGCGAAGTTCAGTAACCGGTTGATTATAGCCTTGGCGCTGATGATATGCTTGTCATCGAGCACGATTGATCCATCTTGTACGGTGTTCTCTGATTAGTGAACAGCTTCAATGCTTTTTGATCTGGGATCTGATACACCAAAAAGCCATGGTTCAACCCAGGGCTAATTTTACTAATCTTAAACCCGTTAAGACTTCTTACAAAATTAAAAAAAATTTCATTTCTATCCTACAGCAAAAGTATATAAAACACAAGCAAATTTGGACACACAAAACTTTGATCTTTTTTTTGACAATCGCCATGGAAAAGCTTTAGAGGCTAATAAACTGGAAACAACTTCAAATTTCTATGCTTATCTAAACAAATCTAAAATATTTCTCTTTCTTTTTTGCACACTTGCAAATACACTCCGATTACAGTAGTTTGAAATCGCAATTTGATGCGTAGAATCTTAGTTGGGAGCCACAAATGGGCAGTAAAAACTCAGAAATTGAACAGCATAGCACAGCCAAGTACATACTTCGCTGCATAGACACATACTTGCTCACAAACTCAGCACCTAAAACAATGCTAGGTAGGGCTATTAGCTAAAAGCTACAACAACAGCAGTAATACAGTGAGAAAGTACAAGCACAGCAAACACCTCTCCTTCTACTCGGTTGTTCTTGTCTACACAGCATCAAACATCAAAAGCGAATGCTCACGACAGTTGGTTGGCAACACATGTACAACCTAACGCAACTTGATTCAATGCCCACCTGCAGCTTGTTGTGGTTGTCAAGCTTCATCAGTTTGCCATACGCACACTCTTCTATAAAAAAGGTACACAATTTGTTAAAAGGTCGAGACAGTAATTGAAAGTATGAAACAAGTTGAGCTGCGAGTAAATTTCACGGTTGCTTTGGGTATATAAAACTTGAAGTGTGCACTGTAATGTGGCGAGATGGATGAGATGTTTTTACGATAAAGGTTCAATCTTGCTTCTTTTGATTTAAAGCGGATTATTTCGCTTGAACTCGAATCACTTTGCACCACCGAATCACTCGCTTTCAGTTGATTTGCACAGTTGCTGTCCTCGTATGAAGGTATATTTTGATGAGTAAACATATTTGCTAACAGTATCGGTGAATACAGAATGTAAGCGTAAGGTTAGGTTATGATATATGGCGGAATAAAAATGCTGTATGGTTAGATGGAAAATAAAAGGAAACTATTAGTGTAGTACGCGGGAATGGTATGACGTATAAGATAATACGGAACGTAAGAGTAGGGTAAGTGTGAGTGCATGTTGAGGGAGTAGTGGAATACAAGGAAAAGTAAAAATAGGAAGGGCATGGGAAAAATAAAAATGAGAGTAGACGAAATAAATGATGAGACACCCAAGCGAACGCGGTACCAACACAGAAACCGAGTGTGTGTTTTATAGACCTATTATCGAAGTGTTAACGATTCGTTGTCGAAAACAGCTGTTATCGACGAATTATTCGATCGTTGTCGACGAAATATGGGCGTGTTATCCATTTCGAGTTATGATTAGGTTACCTGTTTGTGTAAAGTTGTGTTATCGACGAGATAAAGAAGTTCAAAAAATTGTTTTACGACAAAAAATATTATCTTTCAAATATGGGTTTTCTAACGCCGAGTTATCGATATTTAGTAAATATTTGTCAGTTTGCTAACGACAGTTAATCGGTACGAGAAAACATGGATTAAAAAAGAGGGTACACTTAATCGCGTCGAGAGGGAATCGCACCAAGTATTACTTATTTTTCTTATAATAAACACTGATTTATGGTTTGCAAAACTTATTAATTTTCTTTTTCCTAATATGGCCAATGCTATGGCCATTTTGCAAAATGTACCAAATTTCATTTTTTTTTCTGATTTTTTTTAAAGTGGGCATGGTCAAAACCCATTTATTTCATTTTCATAGATAGTATATGTAATGGAAGTAAAAATTCCATATCAAATTTGGACTAGATAACTTGGACGGCTTTTGATATACGGCTTGCAAAATCTTGAAATTTTCTTCTTCTAATTGTGGGTTTTTGCAATTATAATAAAGTTTTTATGAGTGGATTTAGCCTTCGGCAGTGATTAACCAAACACTCCGAATGTATTTCTGCCATAAATGCTTCTGAGTGAAAATTCATTTGCTTTATAGATACCGTTCGAATTCGGCATAAAACAAGTAGGTGCCGTCCCACCAATTCGTATGGAAAATCAAAAAGGAGTACGACGCGAATCGGAAGAGAAGCTTGACCTAGATCTCTACGGAGGTATATAATATTTCGCAAAGGTATCTCAGTTTTTACTCACGCTATCCTGTTAACGGATGGACGTACAGACATGGCCCAATCAAAACTGTTAACCTAGACGTAAGGAAGTCTATAACTATCACGATTATGTTATTTCTTTGCGTAACACCATAATCTAGTCACTCTGGATATAAACAGAAACACGCTCATTAACTCTTATATATTAATTTACCCAAGCACCTGCCACATGATCAGTAAAATAAACTAGTGCTTCTTATTAATACATACCATCAATCCGCTTAGGTCTGAGTAATAAAAATCGATTGGTTAATGTATTTACCTGAAAAGGAAAGAGAGAGAAATTTCGTAAGTTAAAAATAAATTCGATTGTGTGTTAAAAATAAGTTCGGTATGTGTAAGTGGAATGACTTCGAAAAAACGCATGTAATTTGACAGCTTTCGAGTCAAATTTCCATTCGAATGGAGTTGTTTTTCACAGTTGGGCAATTCACTAGATTGTCGTATTCATGTAAAGTTTTTATAGGTTCATCACAAGGTGAGTCAGAGTCAGAGTCAGTTTCGATGTGTTAGTGAAAATAGTTTAGCAAACATTAAGAGAAGTCAGAAAGGAGTCCTAATTCGGATCGTTTTGCGTTCATTATGAGAACATTTACGAGTCTGTAATGTGTGTATTTCCCTTCTTGCAATGGTCTTCCGATATGAGCCTTGTTTCATAGTACATTATTCGAGCCTTATAGGCGTCCGATCAGACTCCTGTTACGCTTATAAACACCTCATCATTTGCCTCTTATGTGAGTCTTTTCGGAGTGATTTATGCGTTTTATATTAGGGATTAGTATTGCTTGGGAAACAGGAACTCCGAAGGAAACCAATAAATGGATTAGGGCATACCGACTTCAGCTCTAATCAAATACATATAGGGTTCAATAGACCAACCAGGAAAAACTATGGAGGCAGTTTTGTGGCTAAAATGACACAGCATGAAATACTTACATTGTGAAATATTGATCATTACGGCGATGATTGGAGGGAAGCATCCATGCTTATTTAAATCGGAAACAGCAAGACACGTTATAAGCTGTAACGTAGCGCGTAGCGTTACAATAACATAACCCCACTGCACTTCCCTTTTTCACTTAAGCCTGAACCCCCCTGTACTTCTTATTACCACCTACGCCTGGGCCCCCTGTACTTCTTTTTATAGCATAGCCAACAACTAACTACAGATGACGGGCGGCAACAATACAACCACCATATGGTAAACGGCCATACGCGACCAACAGCTGATGGCAGGCCAATGGTGTGTTTCGTCAGCAAAATCACCACATGTGACAATCACAATAGTGGTGTATTTATTTCTGAAGCAGTTTGCGGCACAACCCGTATAAAAGCTGCGAATTTGCATTTTGCAATTCAGTCCTCGCAGTCTCTCCCCAGGTGGCCGACTCCGTCTACTATCGGTTCTGCCACAGACTATCGATCAATCCGATCCCGCGGATACCGTCAACCGACCCCTGCACGAAATGAGCCGCCCACTGTCCAGGTAAAACCCATCGCCAGCCTACTTCCCCTCTCACCCACGGCCTGGCACGTGCTCCGTAGCCCACCGCCGCATCCGTCTCATCGTCGCCCCTCTGGTGCCGCCGCTGCTTCCATCCCGCCGGTGTTACGCCTAATACCTCCAGCCGTGTGTGCGTGTGTTCGTAACACATAAATATTGTGTTTTTATTCAGTACGTGTTTGTTGGACCTTTACTCGACTCTGGATTGACTGAGAGCTACCCCAGCTTTAGACAAAACCCACCTCATAAAGCCATGATTTATTCAAATTGAATATGAAAGAAAATTTTTCAAAATAAAATATGAATACATATTTGTTCAAAAGTTGCATTATTTGCTGAGTACTCTGGGTAAAAAGCTCAAAAAAGGACTCCTATATGATCATATCTCTGAGGCTCATATTTTTCACATGTTTTGGTTTCATATTGGATTCCTAAATTATGAGCGCTACGAGAATGTTTGACATATATGTTACTTTGCTTAACTCCAAGGCGAATCCATACCAGGTGGTGGCGAAGCGAATTCAACCATTTCGCTGTACAGAAAAATCTCAAGTCAAAAGAAAATTTTCATTGATTCCGATTAACTGTCATGTTGTTTTAACAAGGCGCTGTATGGAATATAATCAAGAATAGATCAGCTGTTGGGATAACAACACCTGGTACTGAATTCGTCTTGCACCGTGTGTAGTCCCTATTAGATTTGAGTTGTTTCCATGGTTTCCAATATAAAATTCGATTAAAGCATAGCACAATCATCGAATAAGAGATCTTTTGAATTGCTTAAGTGCGGGCGGAGTATTGAATACCCATAACCAGTATTCGCATTTGCTAATCCAGAGCAGCAAGAGCAACGAAAAATGTGCTCTGCTACTGGCCCGGCTCTGCTTCATATGCTACACGGCCGCCGTGGTGTGATGGTGGCATGCTCCGCCTACCGCACCGAAGATCCTGGGTTCACGCCACGGTAAAACAACATCTAAATTTTAGAAGCAAGTTGTTTCAATTAGAAGACAATTTTCCTAAGCGGGGTGGCCCTTGTCAGTGTTTGGCAAGCGCTCCGAGTGTATTTCTGCCATGAAAAGCTTCTCAGTGAAAATTCATCTGCCTTGCAGATATCGTTCGCAGTCGGCATAAAATCAAGTAGGTCCCATCCCGCAATTTGAAGGGAAAATTAATAAAGTAATTTAAAAAGATTTCTCTCAAGTTTTTAGTCTTTATTTAAGTGCCTGTTATTTCTCATTTTATTTAGTTCATTTAGTGACTCATTTTTACAAGGACTATTTCCTGACAATTTGTTGTATGCTTGTCCCTCCTCCAATTCCAAAATATTTTGATGTCACTTCTACCGGACTGTATGTAATATCTGTTCCAAATATGAGCCAAATCAGACCACAAATACGATTTTTTTGAATATCTCGACCCTTGCGCAACCCAGCGGCGATATTTTTCTATTTTTGCATTGTAATCGGGTACTGAAACTATATTCCAAGTGTCTAGCTTGTAGCTTATCGGGAAGCTACTTAAATTTCAATTACAAAATTTGTGCCAGCCAGCCAACCAACCAACCAACCAGCCAGCTGTCAAGTCAAGCTAAATAAAACCGTTTAAAAAAGGAGCACGACGTAAATTGGAAGAGAAGCTCGGCCTTAAATCTCTTCGGAGGTTATCGCGCCTTACATTTTTTTTTATTTCTTATGCTTTGTTACGAGCTGTGTCATGTTTATGAGCGCAGCAAACAGCAGAATAAAAACTCCATACAAAATGCGGTGTGTAGTGGAGTGAGAGCAATAAAAAATATGATACTTCTTCTGTTCGTTATTGTTATGCAGAGCTTTCTCCTTTCTTTTCTGTTGTTGGAGCTGATGAAGCGTTGTGATGTTATTTTTGTACTCGTGATTTAATTTATCGGTCCTTATGTTGTTGCTGTAGTTTATTATTTAGTTGTTATTATTAATCGGGAGACTAACCTCTGTCCCCACGTTGAATTGTAAGTTGTTTTTGTTAAGTATTGGCTTGAGAAAAGAGATGGTTCGTTTACAGTGCCCATGATATCAAATAGCATACAATTTTTTGATTGTTCTAACTCCACTGCAAATAGAGTTCGTTTGGAGTTCTTAATCTTCTATTTATACGCTCTGAAACATGACGTAGCCCGTAGCAGGGCATAAGATTTGCGACCACTTCTTTATGATACAGCTCTGCTCCAGAGTCGGAGCAGCAGCAAAAAATTAAACTCCGTAGTAATATAGCGTTTTCAGTCATTGCCCATAACGATGCTGACCGGCTCCTTTGTTTATATTTACCTATTTATGTATCCCCGACAGTTCCAATATTTTCCTATGCCCAAAACTAGGCAGAAAAACATTTCAATATTTTAAAAATAAGTCCTTATTTCATTTAAGGAGACATGATATTTACAAATAATTTGTTACATAACAATAGGAGCACTTATCAAAATTTGTTTAAAAGCATAAATTTTACATCTTTCTTAAAACATAATACCCTATCAGAACGCCTAAACTAAATAAAATTATACGATCCATAACGCTGTTTCCAAATTATAAACTCAGAATTAGTCAAATTATGATTTGGTTGCAATAATTTCTCCAGTAGCTTACGATAATTTCTGCAAATTAGATCAATTTTTATATTGACCAAGAACAATGGCTTCGGAATCGCGGTTAATTTGGCTTATATTGCGAATTCCTGCTCAAATAGTTTGCTTCGTTTTATTTTCACTTTCCTCTGTGAGCTCTCTTACGCGCCTTTGCTGTTTGATCTACAATCGTGGTACAACAAAGTATCCAACAGCAACACCAAAAATAAATATTATCAGCCGATCTGTAATCATATTGTTTTGTAGACGATTTGATTGTAGAAAATTGCTAGCGATGAGAAATTAAAAAAAAATTGTAAATATTAGTGAATAGCAACAGGTTTCGTTTATGAAAATAAATATTTGATTCAATTTTAAAATGAAATCGGCAAGCCTACGTTGTTTTAAGCCAAAGTCATGTGGCTCAAGGTATGTATATTACTGTATAAGTGACTGGAGTATCGGGTTCGTCTTGTTTCTGAGTGGCTCGTTGTGAGGAGAAATATTCCCTCCATACCTTAAGCACATGGCTGCTGACGTAAAAGTTCGGCGTTATCATTTCTGCCCTGGGCTCCTCTCAATAGATCGATCAGCCAGCATCTTTACATCAGAGGACTGTAGAAAACCTCAGGTTTGACAAACCCACCACGACAAAACTTCCACGGTACTTCCCTAGGATATTGATTATGTAACATATGACCTCCATTACTAAAATTGTCTTAAGCAACAGTATGTCCTGGATGTAAACTATCTTCGCATGACCCAAATCATATCTTTCCTTGTAATGAGAGACCGATGCCCCTATAATGTACGGATGCACCCGATATTTCTCTTATCTTTTATTAAGAAAATAAAACTAAATAAATTCTTCATCACTCTACATGGCGAGCACCATAAAAATATAGTGTCTGTAAAACGGACGGCGCTGGTGTGTATCCACAGCGTTCTTAGAACAACACCTGATTTGGTATCGAATTTCCTGCTGAACATTACATCCAGAAGATATTGAGGGAAAGGCGACCGTGGCGCGGTCGTTGTTCAAACTTCGTGATTCGAGATGCCGCTGGCCGTGTGTGGTCTGCTCCTGTTCGAGTCAACTCAGCAAGCGTTGAGAGGATACCACCTCTTGCAGGGTTGCAAGATTCTTCTGGCAGAAGGTGGATGGTAGGTCTGCCGAAATGATTGGATTCACTAAGGCTCATCTATCAATGGTCTTTGGGGATTTACAGGACTATATTCAATGGGGATTAATGCGGTTAGTTTCAATATACTGGAAACCTCATTCTGCTGCAGCTGTCTCGAAGAGTATGAAGTGGAATCATCGAGGCACTATATGCCCGATTACCAAGCTTGTGTCAGGATGAAAGGCCAAAGTATTTTGGTCACTACTCACTTGAATTTCCAGAGGATTTATCCAAGTTTGAGATTGATCTCTTCGAAATTATATAAGTAGCAAGATGTAAGCTATCACCGTTCAAGTGAGCCTCTCCTTCCAGGGCAGCTATCTTTTAAGATAACTATGTTATGTTTAGACGCACAATACAATAACCAACCACGAATGTCTTGTTATTGTTAAAAGAGGTTGTTATATCTATTAGACTTACACCAATATTACGCCAGCCAAAATACCAGCACAAAAGATAATCAACGGTTCAGTCATTCTACAAGACGAAGCCACAATTTATGTGTATTTACGAAAGATTTATAAAATAAGTCGCTAATAATTTTAAATAAATAAAGTTTATTTTTGTATACTTTGAAAGTCAATATGAAATTTTGTGTCAACAATTCAAAGCCTACATAGCTGCATTCCATAAAAGCCCCACCAGGAAAAAAATGCATTTTCTATTCAAAAAACACTCTTGCGCTTTCAATTTAAAGTGAAAAAATTCCTTTAATTCATTTTTTTGATGGTCTTGATTTGTTGTTTGTGTCTTTAAGTTTTGGTAAAACATAATATCCAACAGCTAAGCCAAATAAACATGCAGCGCCCTTACTTTGGATTAACCCAATGCAGATTTGCTTGAGTTTTCTAAAGTTGCGTGAGTTTGTGAATCTTGATTTGGATCCATTGCTTCGACTGCTCACCGGACAAAACAATTGGTTGCTTTCATTCGAATGCAATAGTTTTTTTTATTTCTACATACCATGGATCACAACCTGGATCATTCATCTGGTTTTAGTCCATAACAGTAACCGCAAAAAAATCCAAGAGCAAAAATCAAAAGGCCATACATAGCAAGTTGATTTTCGAAATTTTGAGTTCCAAATTTTTCTTTTTTAATTATTAAATTTGTAAAACACTTTTATTTATGCGCTTTTGTTGACATTATTATTTTCAAAAGTTGAGTTCAATATTTAAAATCCAAAGCCAACTACTTGATTTCTATAAATATGAAACAAATTTGTATAAGGTAGGACAGAAACAACTCTGATACAAATATTACAAGGTAAAAAACGGTGAGAGGTAAATAAAAGTTCATTTGTGCTTCGAAAAACTTCTCTTGAACCATTTGAAGACCCAACGGTGAGATATGTATTTGTAGAGTTTGAGTTTAGTGTGTTGACAGAGTAATTTTTTGCAATTGCCTACTTAGTCCAAAGTAGTAGCGCTTGTTGTCAAGATTAATTCTTCATTAGATAGCTTGACAATGTTTTATTTACTAAACCTTTTTATAACTGCTTTTGAGAAAAGGACAAGCGTATTTGAGAAACGGCAAATGTAGTCGAAAAATGGCAAATGTGTTTAAGAGGAAGTCAAAAACATAAACTAATTAATTTTTTAATATCGGGGATTGCCCATATTGCTTTTTTTTAAATGTATGAAAACATTTATTTGAAGCAATTTTTTAATTTTATAATTTATTTAATAATTGGGAAAAATTTAAACAACGTGACATCAGGACGGACAAGGCGACAGCTGTTTCGATTATACCTTGTAAATCTCTTCAAAGCCTTTTCTCCCGGGAGTGGGAGTCGAACTCGCACCCCTACGATAGTTGAAATGGTTGTAAACGCATTCAGCTACGTCATGCCTGTTGTGAAATTTTCCCAAATTATTAAATAAATTTAAAATTAAAAAATTGCTTCAAATAAATGTTTTCATACATTTAGCAATATGGGCAATCCCCGATTATTAAAAATCATACAAACAGACAAAATTGGTTAATTCGTTGTAGTTCTATAAATAGAACGAAAACAGCAACAAAAACCAAAGTTTCTTTGAAAACCGCCGTACCAAGCATAGCTTTAACACATAATTGCATACGAAGTATGCAATGTGTAAAAGATTAAAATATGCATAAAGAAGGCAATTGGGAAAGACTTCACAACAGGCATGACGTAGCTGAATGCGTTTACAACCATTTCAACTATCGTAGGGGTGCGAGTTCGACTCCCACTCCCGGGAGAAAAGGCTTTGAAGAGATTTACAAGGTATAATCGAAACAGCTGTCGCCTTGTCCGTCCTGATGTCACGTTGTTTAAATTTTTCCCAAATTATTAAATAAATTATAAAATTAAAAAATTGCTTCAAATAAATGTTTTTCATACATTTAAAGCAATATGGGCAATCCCCGATTATTAAAAATCATACAAACAGACAAAATTGGTTAATTCGTTGTAGTTCTATAAATAGAACGAAAACAGCAACAAAAACCAAAGTTTCTTTGAAAACCGCCGTACCAAGCATAGCTTTAACACATAATTGCATACGAAGTATGCAATGTGTAAAAGATTAAAATATGCATAAAGAAGGCAATTGGGAAAGACTTCACAACAGGCATGACGTAGCTGAATGCGTTTACAACCATTTCAACTATCGTAGGGGTGCGAGTTCGACTCCCACTCCCGGGAGAAAAGGCTTTGAAGAGATTTACAAGGTATAATCGAAACAGCTGTCGCCTTGTCCGTCCTGATGTCACGTTGTTTAAATTTTTCCCAAATTATTAAATAAATTATAAAATTAAAAAATTGCTTCAAATAAATGTTTTCATACATTTAAAAAAAAGCAATATGGGCAATCCCCGATTATTAAAAATCATACAAACAGACAAAATTGGTTAATTCGTTGTAGTTCTATAAATAGAACGAAAACAGCAACAAAAACCAAAGTTTCTTTGAAAACCGCCGTACCAAGCATAGCTTTAACACATAATTGCATACGAAGTATGCAATGTGTAAAAGATTAAAATATGCATAAAGAAGGCAATTGGGAAAGACTTCACAACAGGCATGACGTAGCTGAATGCGTTTACAACCATTTCAACTATCGTAGGGGTGCGAGTTCGACTCCCACTCCCGGGAGAAAAGGCTTTGAAGAGATTTACAAGGTATAATCGAAACAGCTGTCGCCTTGTCCGTCCTGATGTCACGTTGTTTAAATATTTCAAATTAATACATAAACTAATTATTTTTTCATATGATTTTTTGCGCTTCTCTCAACATATTTGTGGTTTTCTGAACATCACATGCTGTTCGGACAGACTGCATGATCCCCTACTTCTCTTTGTATCACCACTTCATGTAGTAAGATATTTGCTGCGATAGCCTACAAAACACTCTTCAGTAGATGAGACGACAAATACACATACAAACAGTATACACACTAGCTCATAGTGCAAGACGAATATTACACGCACAGCAGTACACAGCCCACAAGAGCGCAATACGACATACACACACATGCATGACAGCCCGAATACTAGAGAGAGACGCATTACGCCACTACATATAACAATGAAGAGTATTTTTACACAGTTATACGTGAGAGTATGCCAGTAAATTGTGAGATCTACTACAATACGTAGTGCTGCAATAAAGATAATTTATACACAGGAGGTTCGAGTGTATGTTATTCGACAGTTACAGTGACTGCGACGATAAGAGAAGCGCAGTATTATGCGATGCATTTTCTCATGATCCGTTATAATGATTACTAGTCTCATGAGTGGAAGGTGATCGATTTAAAAGGCTCCAGTGTAACAATAATTTTGTCACTAACATTCCAGTCCCTATTTGCTATGCATAGATGTTCAGATTATATAATCATTAATATAGACGAAGTACTTACGTACTAATGTAATCAGAAAGAGCCACCTCCAAAAAGAAATTAGTCAACAAGTACGTAGTGTTAATTTGATTTGCTTGTTAATGCGTCTTCGATTCACTGGGACAATAAACTGCTCAACGTTCGTGATTGTGTCTGGTCATTTTATTGAATATATTTTGCGCAGGTTAATGCTTCTGTCATTTTATGATTTGCCGCTTACCGTACTCATGACACAATCTATCAGGCGATAAGCAGATACTGCTATCATAATTACAATTACTCCACTTCAGTAACCGCATTTTGTGAGATTCTAATAAGTTGACAATGGTATTTTTTGAAATCTTAATGGTTTAAAGATTTGCTAAATATTTACTTTATTTATTAGTTTACAGAAAATAATCTTTTGACAATAAATCTTTAAAATATTTTTTCAATATTTTTCGACACTTTCTTAGCAACTTTGCTTGTTATTCTATTTTTAAAGAAACTATTTTGTTGACCTGATCTTATGACATGGTCGCTAGCAAGAAAATTAGCACCAGTAACTTTGAGTGCTATAGTAACTTTTGAGACTCAGGTACTTTCATGCATTACATATGTGCGAAATATCATATATTTGTTTCATATGCACTTATTCTATCTTCCACTCATCCCTTTTTCGCTTTAAGACCATACCATAATACAACTCTCTTTGTGATCCTTATGTCATTTATATTTTTGGTTTGACCCTTAATGTACACGACACATGCCAACATTCACACGTTTTGCTGGAAGGCACTCAATTGCATTTAGATGTGATATATAGTGAGCGCTCTATAAGTTACATGTGCGCACAATACAGCATGAACACAAAAATAGCAGTGCACAATTTACCAAATTTACGCCAACTCTTATTCCTGAGTTAAATGTGTCTATACTGTAAGCACTATGGATTAGTTTAGCTCCTATGTGAGTCCGTCATGGACCATCCAGTTCAACACTTTTACTGAACACTATGCAAAATCAATCTCAAAACCCGTTTCGATAAAAACTGGAATGTGGCGGAAGATTTTTCGAAAATTTAGAACTTTTTATTCAGAGCTTTCCAAAAATTTTTGTGAATACAGTTTTGTAGTCCAATCAACTTTGATCTTGCAAGGTATAAGTTAAAATAACGAAAATTGGCATTGAATTAAAAACACAAATTCTGAAAGGTTTTTTTAATTTCTTTCTTAAAATGTTAGCATAGCTTTATTTGTTATATGGAAGAAAATTTGAAATACGTTTCGAAAAAATTTGTCAAAGGTCAATGCAAATTTCGAGAGACACATAACTTGTACTTTTTTGGACTAAAATCGATAGGCGTACAAAACTGCATACACAAAAAAAAGTCCAGAAAGCTCTAAGCAATAGTTTCGAAATTTTCGTAAAATTGTCTCCAGTCTTTTATTATTTTTCGAAAACGTTTCAGAAGTTTGGTGTGCACAGTCTCAGTTACACAATTCAATAATTTCGAAATTTTCGTAAAATTTTCTCCAATTTTTTATTATTTTTCGAAAACATTGCAAAAGTTGGTTTGCACAGTTTCACTTAAAGATTCATGAAAGGTTTTATATCTTTACAAAATTTTCGATTATTAATATTAGAAAAAACTACAGAACTTTGATCTTGCAACGGATTTTTTGCTAGGTTTTTGGGAAGCTAAATTTTGAAATCGAAATCTCTAACATTCATACAAGCGTAAAGCAGGTACCTCTATCCACTCATCCATATAAATGCCCTGTTTCATTTTTCTCTAAGGGTCATACTGTTACGAATATTAGCAACACTAAGGGGTACTGCCATCTCTAAGCCGATGCTAAGCAGTGACTGTATGCACATCAATAATTCAATCATTATGTCTACACATATGTACGTACACGCAGCGGAGAAGCAACGCACAAATACTTGCAGATATCTTATCTGAGATATGCAATTATAATTGTGGAAGTGTCGCTCACAAACACACGTGCATATGAGAGCTATACACGTACATCTGTAGTTATAATTATAGCAGATAACCAACTAGTAGATTCTAGAACAGAAGCGCCTAGAAATGTCAACGAGGAAACCAAACACTATAAAAGGCAGCAACAGTGAAAGGCGTGAGGATCTGTTGGATTTAAGACGCCATCTAGCGAGTAAAAGCAGTATTAGTTGCGAGTTATCAGTGTTATTGTGAAGTACTTTAATAAAGGCCATTTTGCATTATTAAATATTGGAATTATTTATGCAACAGTTTAGCGGTACGAACGTTAGTAGAAGGTTGCGAATAAGAGGATTTGCAGTAAATTCATTACAATATTATATATGATGCCATAACACTTTGCGCGACAGTCACTTACATTCGCATTCACCACTATATAATATCAAAAATTACGCAAAGACACTTAGGTTAACTGTCACTCACTGAGGTGAATGAATGCTCTTGTATCATACTAATTTTTGTTCACACGAGGAAATCTGACTTGTTGCGTTAAATATAATATGACCTCTTTTTGTTGCTATTCCGTTTACAAATTAAACCCATATAAATAATAGACGTGTTTTTTACACGTATATACGTCTACGTTTCCACTAAAAAAAACGCTTATCCTCACTTAGATAATGCTTAGGAGACCCATCTAGCGGCAACTAGCTACAGAACATGTTGTACCGAAAAGCGGAGACACAAACCTCCATTGGCCTTACTGTATAACCTATAGCTAAATCGTTTGCGGTGAATATGGAGGTAATACATATAAGTGAATGATAGACTCATATTTCAGTTTCATCTGAGTATAATGCGTATTGAAATTTAGGAGAACTAATTTTCTGCGCAGCAATTTCAGAATAGTAGGTAAAGTTTAACGCTTAGCAGTCCATATAAAGTTTAAGCGTAAATGTATATAGATGTAAAAAAAAATACAGCTAATATTGAACAGCGGAAGCAATGCCATTAATACACTGGTAAAAAATTCAATATCATTGATGAAGCTCCGTTGAACGAGCCTAAGATTATTCCACACAATTTGAATTGAAAACATAAGGTGTACAAATTTTGTAGTTTTTCTTCAATATCAAAGAATTTAATTCACAAAATTTTGTAAAAATTGCCACTGCTATTTTTGTGTGCGCTGCTGTGCATATACAGTGAAATATCTTATAACCGGACACTCACCGCCGCAGTGTTTTTGTCCGGCTACGGGCGATGTCCGCTTATAGGGATGAAGTCACAAAATATATACCACACATATAAATTGTACTGTACATAGTTTATTTAAGAACTTTTTGGAAGTAAAGAATATTTGCATACTTTAGTATTACATATAAATACGTATACATATATGATTAAGTACATTGTACAAGTCTTTACATTTCAATACTAGTTTGATTGAAAAAAACTGGGTAATGCTTGATTGCTTAAACAATGATTGCTTTAATTTAAAATGTTCATTTTCAAAATGACTCTCGATATTTTTAATGTGCTGAAAAGCTACATAATCATTTTTTGCAAATTGTTTCAAGCGCACAACAAGTTTTAAAGCATCATCATATGATGTTATAAGCTCACTTATTTGTTCTGAAAATTCATCTTCTGAATCACTTATGTCCTTAGTATCATCTTGTTGGTCAAACTGAATTTCTATATTGTCGTCCTCAGTGAAAACATTTTTATGCATTTGGAGAAAACCTTCCAAATCATTTGCCAAATCTAGTCCTTTCTGAAGCCTAGCATAGATTGCCAGTGGAATGTCATCTTCACGATCAAAATCTGGAAGATCCTCATAAGTTTCCAAAAATCCTGCTTAACGGAAACCATTTCGGACGGTTGTGGCTTCCACTTTATCCCAAGATGCTTTGATGAAATACGCAGCTTCTAGTATATTAATCGATTTTGAGAGCTCTGAGGCTGAACTTTTATTGTCAATTTTAGATAGCAAGTGTTTTAAAACTAAGCTTCTATACAAAGTTTTAAAATTTTGGATTATACCTTGTTCAGGGGTTGGCTAAAGGCTTGGTTTCCTCCAAAAGCGGCGCCGCTCTATTACGGCGGTTAATTATCACCCGCTTTACCTACCGTCATCAGCGGGACCGCTTTGTTGTAAAGTTGGTCCACCGTCGCAGCCAATGCATGCCAATCTGATTTCACCATTTTCCACATATTTTGGGGTTTCTTTAGTTTTATTTTTTATTTGTATACGTTTTCTCAAAAATTTTTAAATTAAAAACTGTTTTTCTTTTTATTAATTTATTCAAAGAAATTAAAAATTTGACAAATTGTTCACCGCTTTGCGTGCGGCGGTGAGAAAAACGGTGACGAACGAGTTTTGTACCGTCATGACGGCCGTAATATTTTTTGCCCTGCCGCTATATTGCGATACGGCGAACTTCACCGTCTTCTTAGTTTCCACATAATAACATTTACATTGCAAGATTTTTGACGACGTACTCTACCGCTATGTAGCGGGCGCTATATAGCGGCACCGCTTCCTAAGAACCAAGCCTTAATTGCCGTTGTAATTGGCGGCAGAAAATAATTTTTATGTTGGTTAAGTTTAATTCCTTTGGACGAGAAGCCGCGTTATCTAAAACCTAGACAATTTTTCGATTCTGGGCCTTCATTCTTCGATTGAACTGTTGCAGCCATTCACTCATTACTTCTCGAGTCATCCATGCTTTTTTATTAGACTTCCAATCCACTGGCAGTTTTGCGATTGGAACATGTTTAAAAGATCGAGGAGGCTGCTTTACCTATAACCAAAAGCAACTCCTTATCTCCAGCCATGTTAGCACAGAACAAAATTGTGAGTCTTTCCTTTGACAGTTTACCGCCCATGCATTTTTCGGATTTAAGAGCGAGGGTTTTGTCAGGTAAGGCACGAAAGAAAAGCCCACTTTCGTCTGCTTGTAAATATCTTGAGGCTTGTAACCGATCAACAGAGATGGCAGTTTTGTCCTAAACTGTTCGACACCATCCTGGTTTACATCTGCAGCTTCATCAGACATGCATTTTAAAGCAACATTATACCTTATTCGCCATTTGTTTAACCATCCATCTGTAGCATTAAAAGTAGGTACACCCAGTTTGCCTTCAATTTCCATTGCCTTTGCTTTCAAAATGGGGCCAGAAATCGAGTGTTTTGACATCTAGCCTTAGCGAACCAATTAAAACACATCTAGTCTATTTCAGAGCGCCTTCTTTGTGAAAGATGGGCAAAAGAGTTTGGTGATCCTTACGTTACAAAAACCCTTTTTACATCATTGGTGAGGCCGATATTAGAATATGGATCGATAATTTGGAATCCGCGTTATCAAGTTCATGTGGATCGACTAGAATCAATTCAAAAACAGTTTTTACTTTCGCCTTGAGAAATCTTCAGTGGGACTCTCCGTATAATCTTCCTCCTTACACTAATCGATTAAAACTAATAAATCTTCCTACACTTGCAAGTCGTAGAGAAATGCTAGGTGTACTATTTATAGCTAGACTTTTAAATGGATCGATGAACGAAGTAAACTTGAATGTTCCATGCCGAGTTTCAAGGCATTATAAACCTACAATTCTTAAACAATGCAGAAGCAATTTCCAACTACACGAACCTTTTCTATGTTTGTGTGAAGATTATAACTCTCACTCGAGATAATTGATGTTTCGGACTCGCTCTTTGCCATAAAAAAGACGGTTCTATCTTCTCTTAATAATTAAAAATTATATTTACTTTTAGTCTATTGTATTTTGTGAATCTATATTTCTCAGCTGATGAGTTTCTCTGTAGCTGAGCGGTTTTAGATCTCGGCGCTTAAGAAGCCACTGCCTCTCAAAGACTCGGTAACAAAAAAATTATAAATAACACATAAATAAGAAGTAGGATACATACAGTATGTATGAATTAAAAAAAACCAAAAACAGGATTAGCCTGGTTTCATCGGGCCACTTGAGGGCAGTGCGCTGCCACAACGTCTGAGAAAACTTCGCTTTTGATGAACATTATCTCCAGGCTCCCTTTTAGAACGAACTTTTTCTTTATTTTTGTTGATTGAAGCAGCTTGTGTTTTGCTAATATTGAACCTTTCGAAGCAAGAAAAACATGTAGCTACTACCATTAAATTTTTGGGCTCACTATACTTTACTTTTTTGCAACTCCACGTACTGATAATTTATCTTTTTCGAAAACATTAATAATTTCCATTTTTCTTTAATAGAAAGTACCTTCTTTTTCGGCGCCATATTATTACAAACTTTGAACGCAACCATTCGCATGCAACTAATTAACAAACAGAATGGAAAACTACCCTTAATTTGAAACACATGGCTCGGCTTGAATGTGTGTATACATGTTAAAAGGGGAATCACCTATTTCATTTTTGTAATGAACAACAAAGCTTGCTTGTGATATTTTTGAATTTTGTCCGTGTAAAAGACATTTTTTTATGAATATGGTTTCAAAAACTTTGTCCGCGTCCGGTTATTAGAGTGTCCGTTTATTAGGATGATATTTGTATGAAAAAATTAATGAAAAGCCTGTGTGCTCAAAATTTGTCCGGTTATTGGAGCTGTCCGGTTATAAGGACTGTCCGTAATGAGGAATTTCACTGTACTTATACATATGCACATATATTGCTTACATAAATTTTAGCAGTGCTCTGAAGACACTCATTTTTACACACCCATACAAGCACACATATATTACATATAATATATCTGCTTCTAAGTTTGTGTGTATAGACTGTTTGTATAGCTACTTTACTTTTACGTACTTAATAGAAAAGTTGCAAAAGAAAGTTTTCCTAGGAAAATTCGACAACATCCATTCATTTACTTTTTACCTTAGAAAATATTAAAGAAAATGTACTTGAATTCTTACAACTATTTTTGTAGTTGTTAGAATGCTTAAGTTTCGTTATACTGCAGTTCTGAGGTTCAAAGGTCACAGAAGCATACTTTATTGTGCTAGTGCTCTTGACAGGTAAATAAATTGTAATTAAATACATTGTGGCAAATGTATATTTTATAAAAATCCGTTGCTGTAGGATTTAATGCCCTATTAGCAATACCTTCCTTTCTCATACTAACATGCTGCACTAAGACTTCTCCGAGCTAAAAATTGGCAATAAGACAGGGCATATAAAAGCAATTTTGTAGTGCCTAGTTGCGGATAGAGCTCTTTGGGAAACAGGAAATCCATATAGCGACCCTGACGCAGAGCTATGGTTTGATCACGAAAAAACGGGAGCCGGAAATGGGACAAGCATGAAGAAATCAATAACAATGAGATGCTATTCCACCATTTTTCAGGCAGTAATCTATAGTCCAAAGCCCTTCTGTGGGACTCACTAACAAGAATCTAGAAAACAAATCAGTACAGACAATACTAGATTGAATGCCCTGGGCAAAGACAGGTCAAATTGTTTATATTCCCAACAATGAGAGTAACAGCCAAACTTACCTATTTAGGCAGGTAGGACCTACGAACTCTCACTGGGTACTATACAGGACACTGAAGTCTACGATATCACCTGAGTAAGCTAAATCTATCTGTTGCACAAACCTGCCATTTTTGTGAGCTGGAATATGAAACTTCTGTCCATAATCTTTGCAAATGCGCTCTCGCATCTGAGTGGCGTGTCTTTTAATCCTTTCGCTATATGGAGTAAAAAGCCTGGAAAGCCTAAAAGCTTCTACATACAGTAGTAAACTGAAAGGTCAAGTACAACAGTTTCAAATAAAAATCACAGTGCTTCGAGAATCTTATAATAATAAAGGGCAGAGAGAAAATGAGAAGGCAGTTGGGAAAAGAAATCTACAACTAAATGTATGATACAAAAAATAAAAAAAGTATACTTATTTAATATCTGAATACGAAGAGGATATGGAAATGTTTAGGGTGGGTTTCGTTGCAGGTTGTGGTAGCATTTAGCCAACTCAAATCAGGTATTCACCCTTCACTAATGAATATACGCTTATTTGTTAGTGATATTTGAGTCGGACATAATCACCGTGACGAAAGTTGAAACTAGTCGCGAGGATTGGGCGATAAGCGGTAGATGACTCAGTCTTCTTCTTTAAGCGATAAGGACACACCTCGAAGGTTTTGTGTGTTTGATCGATTTTGATGGTTCTTTGCTTGATATTGATTTGGTAAATTACAGAAAACAGCACCATTACTAACACTTGCCCGACTATTGCTAGAAAGAATTGATATAATCACGTTGAATTTTTAGGTCATTCAACCCTCTCCTTCCTTGAGGAACTTGGGGTTGCAAGAGTCTCTTCTGCTAAATAAATGGGATTCGTGACGGTTAGGTAAGGTTGACAATTGGGTTAGGGAAGCTTTATATAAATATCATTGTCAGTCCCTAGAAATTGTTGCGCTACACAAAACACTTGAACTCCCGAGATGACTAAGTATTAAGGTTCAGCTGTGCTGTTTGAACGTGTTTAAGATATGGCGATTTAGAGTGTCGAAAATTCGTCTAACAAACAGGTATTATTTTATCGAGGCTTTATTATCCCACAATAGACCAAAGACATTATCTTTGTTTTGACCCTTAGAGTACGCTTACACAGCCACCGATTTTGATCACCCGATGCCGGTCATAATGGTCCGATAAAAATAAAAACATGTATTTAGATGGGCGTGTGTACATTTCAACCGATCACCGAGTTGTTGTCGGCCGTTGTCGTTTTTCACTGCTGATAAAATCACGCGTGTTCAATTTTATCCTCCGATAAATTGGGTGCATTTACCGTGAGAAATTAATTGTTTGTGCGATGGACTAAGAAATTGATTAATTCTGTGCAAAATAGGCGCCCTTTATGGGATAGGCACATAAAAGCACATTTGTAAGCGTATTTTTGCGAAAAAGTTAAATGTAAGAAAAAAAGCTGCCGGCCGATATCGGTTGCAATTTTAAAACCAGCTCGGGCGATTTCATCAGCTGATTGCAATTTTTCGGTTAATCGGTGGCTGTTTAAGCATACCCTTAGAGTATATTGGGAGGCATTTATAGGCTCGGAAAGAATAAATCCTTGGTCTCGAAATTCCACTTCCCATCCCGGGGTTTTGGTAAAAGGTTTGGTATTGGTATTGTTGTTAGTATTGGTAATGGTATTGGGATTGGCATTGGTATTGGTATTGATATTGGTATTGATATTGGTTTTGGTATTGGTATTGGTATTGGTATTGTTATTGACATTGGTATTGATATTGGTATTGGCCCTGGCCATAAGGTTGCTCATTTCATTGGATGTGGTTGTGTTCATAGCTCGCTGCCTTTGAGTAGTTAATTGTAATGCATATAGCTCAGTCTTCAGCACTGTTGGCATTATTTTATGGGGGCTTTATTAACCGACAATATACCAAAGCCATTCCACTTTTTTGTTAACGCTTAGAATATACTGGGAGACATTTCTAGGCTCGGAAGGCATTTCTATGCTCGGAAGGAAGAAATCCTTATTCTCGACATTGCACTTCTTAGTCCGGGATTTTGGTAATGGTATTGGTACTGATATTGGTATTGGTATTGGAATTGGTATTGGTATTGGTATTGGTATCGGTATTGGTATTGGTATTGGTATTGGTATTTGTATTGGTATTGGTATTGGTAGGTATTGGTATTGGTATTGGTATTGGTATTGGTATTGGTACTGATATGGGTATTGGAATTGGTATTGTTACTGATATTGGTATTGGTATTGGAATTGATATTGATATTGATAGATATTGATACTGATATTGGTATTGGAATTGATATTGATATTGATAGACATTGATACTGATATTGGTATTTGTATTGGTCTTGGTCTTGGTCTTGTCCTTGGTCTCGGTCTTGGTCTTGGACTTGGCCATAAGTTTAGTAATTTCATTGGATCTCATTATGTCAATAGCTCGCTACCGCACAGAAGATAATTTGAATCCATTAAGCTCAAACTTCAGCGCTGTTGTTACTGATTGGTAAGTATTGCTGCCAACTGACCCGCTTGGCATCCGATTTCCGCCAGTTCGGAGATAGCCATTAAAGCTTGAAAAAGAAGCTTACAAATCGTTCCCGTTGTCAAGTTTCTGATAATATTTTTTCATCCACTCACTTTGGTTTTCTCTGAAATGCGAACAATTGTAATCTTCAACAGATTACCTTGACCAGACACTAAATGCCAAAAGCCTTAAATCCTTTACCTACTTGAACATGTGTGGCCACTAAATCCAACGTGGATGATTGCTAATCCTCAACAACATGCCACATTGCTGACATGCACTTGTAGTACTGAGCAATAATAATAGCAACACTGGTGTATCCACATATTTCGCTCGTTTGTTCGCATCTGCATGTCTGTGAGGGGAGTCGTTATGAATGCGTCACCAAAATGCTTCAAAAAACCAAAATAATTGTGCATTGCAATCTTAAATACATCCTTAGAACCGGAAAATGTATGAAGCGGGTAAGTGTCATGCAAGATTGGCGGTAACAATTTCGTTGTCGCCTTCATCTTCGTCGCAAGCCAAACCACAAAGAGGAATAGTTTGCGCGCGTCATAGCAATTATGTAAATCGGTAGTTATGCTTCCTGACCCGGTGTCTTTCAATGCAAAACGTGGAAGCAGCAGGAGAAAGCGGAGAAACCCAACGCAGTGTACGCACATTCGCTGTCGTGAAAAAAAGAAAGAAATTTCGAATTGTGAACATTGAAAAGCAGGTGCATATTTACTAATAACAAAAATAATTATAAGTTCTCAGCAGTTCAAAAATGCGGCTATAAAATTTGACTCTGGGGCTAGTTAGAGTGAAAATGCGATTCATTCGTATGCGAATATTATGGCTGTTGTAATAAGGTAACTTTTTTTGGTCTGTTGTAACTAAGGTTAACTTTTTTTCGTCCTCGTAAGATAAGTTTTTTAAAAAAGATCGAGATAAAGGGCGTCGATATAAAATTAAAGAACGTCATTGCTCTTAATTAGAAAATAAAAATAAAATGAAATATGAAATATGTATGTAAATTATCAGAATATAAGGAATATTTATAATGAAGAACATTATTTCATGGAGGCGGCCATTTCTACTGACACTTTCATATGAATATTTTAGATTTATGATTATTTTTTATTAGAATAGATTTTTAAGGCAGGCCCGTAATGGGCGCCGATAAACTTCCTTAAATCAAAATGGAGTAATGCATCTTGATCCGGCCAATCCATGTAAAGTGAAATGTCTTATAATCTCAAAAGTTGTCTGCAGTCCCATTGAGGGTATCTAGCCAACCCAGGATCGAAGGATTGTGTAGGAATTCAAAGAATTGTCAAATCCGAGCCCACCTTAGCCACTTCTTGAGTCTTCACATTTCACTATGGGCCGACACTAAAGTAAAATGAGCGCGTTATATTTGGCGACATTTTCTAATGGCAACTTTTACTGCAAAGTCACCTTTTTCAGTCACTTTTACTGCGCCAACACCTTTTGTGCAGAATTAACTGCAGATAAATTAAGTCACGCCATGTCTATTCTTCCCCAAAATACAAAGCATGTGATTACCTCAGTCTGGAACACTGAAGCATGATTTCTTAAATAAAAGCAAAGCTCATTAAAAAACACTCCACGTCCTGACCGAAGCTCAGTTTTTGGGAAGTCACTAAGGCGTTTGGAAAGTATGGAGGGGGATTAATTATTAGCTATAAGCAAATGTTGTTTCTCAGGGGCATTCGCCGTTAAATCATTGTAGATATATGATATGGTTGGTTAATATATTTTTATATTTATTGGATTTTTATATTTATTAAATCCTTTCTATCGAACCAAATT